>MJUU01013554.1:0-13900 GCA_002080025.1 Modiolus philippinarum | reverse complement strand
TGTCTAACGTCATTGTTTTCTGTGTTCTCGTTTTTGCCCTGTCTTTGGACTTCGATTTTTGTGAATTTCACCCCTTTGTTCCTTCGGTATTCTACTGCCGTTGTTTACAACCAGGACATGCCTGTCATTTCCTTTTCTTACATTTTTTTTCAATTACTCTTCTATTACCTGTGATTCTAATTTCGAGAAGAACTACCCTAGCAGCTGAGACTGTTCCACGTCACCATATCGCTATGACCCTTGTGGACATATATTAACGAGGAATCTTAACATCATTGTAGATAAGGAAGTCAGACAATTCTTTAGAAAAGGGCCTAAATATCGCCCACCTTCAAAAATAAACTGGCAAGCATGTTTTGATATAATTAAAGACGCTGTAACCAATTATTGTAAAAAATGGTGCAAACGAGAAAGTGCAGACAAGCATGCTCTAAATTTGTTTAAAGATAAAATTATTACCAAGGTCAACAACAGAATAAATTTTTATAAAGATAATTATATTGAGTCACCTCCTAAGCTGTCTGTAAATAGAATTAAGTCAAAATTGAATGATCTTGGTAAAAAAAATATGTGATTGTACCTGTTGACAAGGCTTCTAACAACGTAGCTATTGTCTGAAAGAAATACTACATCGATGTCCAACAAAACGAACTGGACAAGTCAGACACTTTCAAACGTACCAATTGGGACGAAAAAACGTTAACTAAACAACATTATAAGGATACAGAAATGCTTAAAGTACCACCTAAAGATAACATCTTACCTACCATGTACTGGGTTCCGAAACTTCACAAAATTCCCTTCAAACATCGTTTTATTTCAGCATCCAGTAACTGTTCTACTACCAATTCATCCATCCATTTAACTAGTTCACTGGCTTGTATTAAGGAGTTGGTTATTAAATACTGTGAAAAAACTTATCAAAACTCTGGTGTAAATTACTTTTGGAGTGTAAAAAATTCTATTGAAGTTTTAGATAAACTACAATCTATTCAAAGACCAGTCTCATCTATCGACAGTTATGATTTTTCTACACTTTATACTACCCTTCCACATAATTTGATTAAATCCAAGTTAGGACAACTTATTAAATGGTCTTTTAAATTTTCTGGTCTGCAGTTCATTTGCTCTAACAAAAAGCAAGGATTCTTCTCTAATTTAACCTATAATAATCATTGTTCCTGGACATGTGATGATATGATTAATGCACTCAATCTTTTGCTGGACAATATTTTTGTTCGTTTTGGCTACACTATTTATCAACAGGTTATAGGTATACTCATGGGTACAAATTGTGCACCTCTCATTGCAGATCTTTTTCTTTTCTGTTACGAACGAGATTTCATGGAAAAAACTTCAAAACGGAACCATACCTAACAGTGATAAACTTATTTCTATTTTCAATGATAACAGCATGTATATTGACGATATCCTTACTATTCATAATCCCCAGTTTTTAGATTATGTAGACATTATTTATCCAGAACAACTGAAATTAATTAAAGCTAACAAGATTCCAAATGTTGCCCTTTTTCTGGATCTGACTATCATTATTGACTCTGGACAATATTTTTGTTCGTTTTGGCAACACTATTTATCAACAGGTCATAGGTATTCCCATGGGTACAAATTGTGCACCTCTCATTGCAGATCTTTTTCTTTTCTGTTACGAACGAGATTTCATGAAAAACTTCAAAACGGAACCATACCAAATCTCTATTTTCAATGATAACAGCAGGTTTATTGACGATATCCTTACTATTGATAATCCCCAGTTTTTAGATTATGTAGACATTATTTATCCACAACAACTTAAATTAAATAAAGCTAACAATGATTCCAAATGATTCCAAATGTTGCCCTTTTCTGGATCTGACTATCATTATTGACTCTGGTAAAATCAAAACCAAAATATATGATAAAAGGGATGATTTTGATTTCACTATTAATAATTTCCCTTTTCTTGACGGCGACATTCCCCTTGCTCCATCCTCCGGTGTGTATATTTCTCAACTGGTACGATTTGCACGAGTTTGTTCCACTCTTGATGATTTCAATGAACGTAACCGTACTATCACAGCCAAACAGGGTTACAGATTTCATTCGTTGTTGAATACATTTAAGAAGTTTTGTAATAGATATGAACATGTTATATCTAAATATGTTGTTACTCGTAAACAGCTTATTACTATGGGCATTTCTAGTCCTCAATTTTACGGAAATGTTGTTAAAAAATGCCAGAAATTGATTAAAAATCAAGAAAAGCTGAGACGTAACTTATATTCTTTACGTAATATTGGATATCGGCAAGATATTCTGCTTGCATCCGTTAAATTAGCTTTCAGACCTAGTGACCGGAAAATTTTGCACACATACTGGCCTCTCACTGATACTGCCGATGTCTACTGAAATTTATGATTATTCTTGACCAAACCCTTCGGGAAGTTTTGAGTTTGATTTTTCTTCCATAGTGCGACATTGTTCTACCAGCAGACTAGACTCCTTGAGCTAGCCGGCAGTTTAGCGGCGAGCATCCCTTTACCCATCTTTCAAAATTACGTATTGTCTTTTTCTCTTCTTTCAAGATTGTGGTCATGGAGTTAGTAGTCTACCTGTATTCGGTTTTATTCGTCTGTTTTTATACTATAGGGAAACTGGACAGATAAAGGGGAGGTTTGGGTACCCATAAACCGGTTTAACCCTACCGCTGGCTTTTGCTGGTGCCGGTACCAAGTCCGGCTGTCCCGAGTTCCTATCGTTGTCTACGATTGTCTTTTGTCTTATACTTGTTTTTCTTGTGTAGTTCCCTTGCAAATTGTTGCATGTAATTATAATTTTCAGCCATTGTAGGTGTTTCCTGTTATCCATTTTTAACATATAAAAAAGTACAAAGATAAAAATATACAAATATGAAATTCATACAATAAAACGAACAGGAAAACAGCAAACAGCAAAGATATATTTTAAAAAAAATACAACGACAAAGTAGACAAAATTGCAAATAGATTTTACACATGTAGCTAGCCGTCAGTTTAGCGGCGAGCACCCCTTGACCCATCTTTCAAAATTACGTATTGTCATTTTCTCTCCTTTCAAAGATTGCGGTCAAGGAGTTAGCAGTCTACCTGTATTGGGTTTTATTCTTATGTTTTTTTTATACTATAGGGAAACGGGACAGATAAAGGGGGGTTTTGTTACCCATAGACCGGTTTAACCTTACCGCTGGCTTTTGCAAGTGCCGGTACAAAGTCCGGCTGTCTCGTTGCTTACGTTTGTCCTTTGTCTTGTTTGTATTTTTCCTGAGTAGTTCCCTGGAAGGTTGTGGCATGTGACTGTAATTTTGAACCATTTTAGATGTTTCCTGTTATCCCCTTTGTTACATTGAGAACATATACATGTAAGCGAGTTGAAATGATAAAATAGAACGGAAAATTTAAAAAGATGGAAACATCACACAACAATTAAGTATATAGATTATATAATTTTTCTTAACAACTTCGGTGCTGGACGAAAAAACGCTTTAAGTTGCAATATCTAAATTAAGAAAAGTTTGTTTGAATGCAATTCTGTTCTTGATGGATTTGGCTTTTTGCTTTGGATAAACAATGACAGGATATGGAGTGAATACACATGATAGTAATGCTTTAAATTGCATGAAAAACAAGCAATTGAACAAAGCTTTTTATTGGGTTTTTTCATCTTCAACAATGAGCTTACCCCTATAGTAAGGTCAAGACAGCCCCTATCACCGGTCAGAGCGAAAGACTTTGCTACATGTCGAACAAAACAGCATCCATGTTAATAATTACTTATAGATCCGGGATCGTCGACAAACATAAATTTACTTGGCAAAGTGTTCTTACGACCACTGTCATCCGTTATCAGACCATAAGACAAATAAAAGACAATTATTACACTGATAACACCACAAAGTTGTCTTGCAATTGATTCGAGGAGAGCCCTCTCTTCGAGTCAATTGCAAGAAAACTTTGCATCATAAAATTGAGATGGGGCACTAAAAACAGGTGGTCGGTTAGAATAAAATTTAAACTTACAAACAAATAATAATAAAATACAAAATAAAAAGAATGAAACAGTGTATCCAAATGAGAAATTTCTTCAAGAACAAGTTCTCCATAACTTAAATATATAGGGCGCATACATCTCTCGGAAAGTGAACAGTTAAGGTAATTCTAGCCTAATAAAAATATCAGAAAGATTTTTTTTATTTTAAGATATTTTGTACGTGTTAGTCCATTTGTTCAAACAATAAAATAAAATTGACATGTCATAGGTCATCTTTTCCTGTTACCAGGCTTTGAAAATAAGGCCAAATTCAGTATTTTTCAGCGATATTCACAAAGAATATATATGGAAATGTAAGAACATGTTTATTGTTTAGCTTTGATATTAAATAAATATCAGTTAGATTTTTTTATTTTTTGACATTTCATAGATATATACTTCAGCTCTATGTTGATCTTAAAAAATCTATATGTCACCGTTTGATCAAGAGATATTTTTTATATAATTTACGAAAAGACAATATAGACGGGATAAGGGAGCAAAATCGTGGGAAAGTGTATGTCAATCTGTTATGACGCCACAATGAAAAGACCAAATGAGACGATCTCAATTCTAAAGGAGGTTCACTCCTGAAGTTGTTTATATCAAGGATTTCTTGAAACCTATTTTAATTTACTAAGCATTGTACTCTAAATGAAATAGTAAAAAGAAATATATAGGTCCGTGTGCTTTTTACCGAGATACAAGTCATTAAAAAATTTGGCGGGAAATGGATTTCTCTGGATTTTCCCTTAATTTAGCTTGAGGATTATTTTCTGTCTAACAGCTAAGAGGTTATACTAAGAATTTTATGAAACTTGTCAGTTGTCTTAATTTGACCCATAGAACATATTCATGAAATAAAAAGTGGGGGTCCGTGTGCAAAAGTCTTTAAGCCATTGAACTGGACAAAACCAGAGGAGTTTCGAAATCTGACACAAAAATGTGACGAGTGAGCCTCCTTAATTCAAAAAAAGAAATGATATGGAGTAAATGCCCGAAAAAAAAACAAGCCCAGGAACAACGCTTTTACAGGGTGGATACTTTGTGTTCTCTATCAATTTTCATACATCTTTCAAAGACGTATGGCCATTAAGCCGTGAATGTTGTTCCTGCATTAGGCTATTTTCAAAATATTTGAAATGTTGTCGAAACTCTAGAAGGTTGGTTTCTGGTAAGTGTGCTTCCTAGGAAAAAAAATAATATATGACATACTCGTATATTTTCTGACATATCAACAGTCTTTAATGGCTGTTAACAGCCTTTTGTGTCATTAAAAAGCCATTTTACATTGTTTTGAAGGTTGTACTATTCGAATGACACCAAGAACCAAAACCAATTTTTACTTGCGAGTGTATAAAGATTTTCCATTGCAAAGTACAATTACTATAGTTTAGTCGCCGAGGCCACTGCTCGTGAACAAGAAGTCCCCGAGGGTATCACCACCTCAATAGTCTGACATGAAAATTTTACCTTGCGAGTTATAGAAATTT
Source organism: Modiolus philippinarum (assembly GCA_002080025.1). Lineage (NCBI taxonomy): Eukaryota > Metazoa > Mollusca > Bivalvia > Mytilida > Modiolidae > Modiolus > Modiolus philippinarum. The sequence continues at coordinate 8,342 of MJUU01013554.1, read as the reverse complement.
GCTGTTTCTGTCAAAATTCTAACCACTTAAAAACACTGAGGCTTCATTCCGTGTATGGCAGTCGGTAGATGTCCTTGGTACTTGATTTGGCTTCCTATTTCGATAGTTTTGGAAATGAGTACTTCTTTCTGTACAACTTTTGGATTATGGTCTTCCACATTATTTGATTTCAATGCTGCTGATGAGAGGTTAATCCTTGAAACACGTGTACAGCATAACGAAATTTACAGTTTTAATGTAACTTCGGTATAAATTTAGTTTGGTTCCGGAGGTGCGATACAACGAATTTTAACAAAACCTACAAAAATTGGGAAAATCTGTCAAAATTGCATTTAAGCAACAATTTTAGTGGCTGAATCTAAAATCTTAAAGTATTAAAGTGCAACTGAATTTATTTTGTTATAATACTGTCTATAATCGATGGCTTGTCAATACAGTTTTAGAGAAGATTTGATGCATTCGTAAAATCCGTATACTGAAGATACAAAAAATACCGAAGTTTCATAAAAACTGTAAATTTCGTTATGTTGTACATGTGTTTCAAGGAGCAACTCTCATCAGCAGCATTAAAATAAAATAATATGGAAAGCAGAAAAGTAGTCCAAAAAGAAGTACTCATTTACATAAATATCGAAATATGAAGCCAAATCCAGTACCAAGTACATCCATCGAGTGCCATACACGGAAAGAAGCTTTGGTATTTTTAAGTGTGATTAGAAGGAATACTTTCATGAAATAAAAGGAAATACTTTCATTGGAAGGTTGCCATACCTCCTTATAGTCTTCAAATAGGTTTTAATTTCACAAAACGAATGCATTTGAAGACTAAAATCTATATATGAATAAAGGCTGAGAAACAAAATAATAAATGATCTAAATGAAAATCCTTAAATAAGCAAAGGATATAGCTATGCATGAGAGAGATGCTCTTTGCATAATCTTCCAAATTAAATGTTGGGCGAAAAAAAAATTTAAAATCGGTTTTTGATACATGCACAGATAACGAATACAGAAACAAAAAGGAACATACTACACAAATAGAGACAAAAGCAAAACAAATACACTGCAATGAACAAGAGCGCAAAAGAACACAAATAACTGCAGTGTGAACCAAACACAATATTATAGTCATCATCGGGTGTTCCCGGAAGGGTAGACTAGTGTAGTACATTTTGTAATTTCTATCAATATCTTCTCTTTTTACATAAATTTAAACAAACAATCTAAAGACGTTTAATACTTGAAAAAGACTAAATAATATGAATGATTTCAGAATAACAATAAAATCGGCCGGGGAAATAGAACTAGAGTGAAACAGTTGTCAAAATAAGGACTTTAGTGTTTCTTGTATTATACAAATTAAAGCATTCAGTCGATGGTGGGAGATCTATTATATTAATCAATTTTGAAGCGCTCATGGATTATTGTTATTAATCAATTAAAACCTAATTAATAGTGTCAGGTGTAACATACTTGTTAAATTAACTAAAATATAAGAAGGTATATTTGCAACTATTTATTAAATTGGTCAGGGATCCGTTGTACAGAACTTTGATTTGTGACTCCAAACATAACATAGGCCAGTGGAAGTTACTTTTTCAGTAATTCAATATAAGAAGTATTAACTTCTGTAGTATAAAGCAGTGCATCTGGCGAATGGCTAGAAAGTGTCAGTTCAACTCTGACCAGAAGTTATATTACTTTCAGTAGCCTTTGATTTTGGCTCGAAAATCAATTTATTTTGGAAACTTGGAATATCTAATTTTAGAAAAAAAAATGTTAAAAACTTGGGAGTTTATAAGTCTTGCATAGTTCTGTCTTTAGCTGAGTTAGCTGAGTTAGCCGAGCATTCCTGATTTGATTTTTTTTGGTATGTTGTTCTTTATCAGCCTTTACAAATATTTCGGTTCATGGATTTCAAAATGTTTTGATTCGATATGCAATATAAAGACATGCGTTATCAGAATGGCCATATACTCCGGTATATATTTTTCCGGAGGTGTTTACCTGTCTTTTAGCCCTTTAGATTTTAGCTCTTGAATTTTGTTATTACACTCATTTGTTATATATAGGTATTAGATGATCCAGAAAGGTCGCTTCAACCAGATAAGTGCAAGACAAAAGAAAGTGCACAAATTCATGAAATGAAGAACTTTTCGTAACTTAGTTGTAGATTGAAACAATCCCTTCTTTCCAAAGAACTTCAAACTGTAACAAACTAATATTATATAAAAAAAATTTTGTAAATAATTTTTTACATCGAGGTTTGAAACAACGTTGATCTTTTTATGTCCGAGGCATTATCTAGAATGCAGATTTTTCCCACTGTTGAATTGTTGAGTTAATGTTGGCTTATGCTGGTTATCATTTCGACAACTCAATCGAAAAATATATTATAGGACCTAATAGAGAATAAAAAACAAAAAAGAATACTATAAAATTAGGACAGACAAAGTATTTGTGTTCCATGTGCCGTGTTGTGTATCTTAAATTGCTGTTGTAATTTGGAAAGTCAAGACACAACCATATAAACTGCTTTTGATTGAATTAACACTGCAAATACATCATGACCTTTTTGCACCTGTATAATTCAATGGACATTAACTGTGATTCTTCGTGTGTCGATGCTCCATGGTCGATACATAAAAATACAAAAGAGAGACAATTTAAAAAACTGAGATATAACAAATTACTTCAAATGATCATCAAATGACTAAATACCAAAGTTACTGTGAATTTAAATTCTACATATCCGCATTTCGACAACTTATGTCTCACCAGTGTAGATCAAATCTATACGTTTGGAAGACCATAAACTCAAAGATGTTTGAAAACTGATAGAGAACAAATAACCAATAAGATCTAAATGTAAAGCCAAAATCAGCTGAGGACAGAGCTTTGCATGAGGGAGATACTCCTTAGTTTTAAACAGAATTTCCAAAAATCCAGATATTGTACGGTTCAAAATAAAATCGGCTTTTAGGTAAGCACGGAAGTACTGACTACTGGGCTGGTGAATACTCTCGGTGACTAACAGTCCACCAGCAGTGGCATCGACCCATTGGTAACAAATGACTAAATACCGAAGTAACTGTGAATTTAAATTCTTCATATGCGCATTTCGACAACTTATGTCTCATCAGTGCAGATAAAATCTAAACGTTTGGAAGACCATAAACTCAAAGATGTTTGTGAACTCAAATGTGAGTTATAAGTAAAAACTATAACCCTCTTAAAGACATAGGTACAGAGAGAAAGAACTGGTATATCATCGCCTATATTTATAAGGAATGAATTAATAAAAAAATACCGATGTAACTGTAAATTTAAATTCTGCATATGTACATTTCGACAACTTATGTCTCTTCAGTGCTGATGAAGTCAAAACATTTGGAAATCCATAATTCGAAATGTATGTAAGAGCTGATAGAGAACAGATTACCAATATGATCTAAAGGGAAAGCCAAAATCAGCTAAGGATATAGCTATGCAAAAGGGAGATGCATGAAGAAAAGGAAAATTTACAAATGTCGGCAGCTATAAATATTTCACAAGAGATATTTCACCAGACAACTTAATACATATTTTCAATTACTTATGGATGTACTCAAATGACATCTTCATACTTACTACGATGGATGTAATTCGATACAATTTCCGTATTATACAGTAATGGAAAAATATGAATTATTATCACAGGATTGTGATTTGACTTTTTGTTTATCTCTTATTTTCTCTGCTCTTAAGTATTTGTGAAATAAAACAATAAATGTCCCAAAACGTCAAGATTGGTCAAAATTTATAAATGTTTGTACCATTCTGTAATAAAAAGTTCCCGTCAAAGCATGAAATATGAAATCAAACTGACGTAAAAGTACTGAACCACCTTAAAATTATAAGGCTTCATGGTGAACTTCCCGTTTTTTTTAGTAGCAACATTCCCATATGCGAATGCATATGGCGCCTACAATTCACATCCAAGTCTGTTGTTTGTACAGTGATTTTGTAAATAGAGCTCTCCAAAACTTATACACCAAGGGTATGTTCAGTGACTGTCACTACAAAAACTACAAAAGTTTTACGGTCGTCACAATGGTTTGACAGACCGTTACAATATTTCTATTTCACAGATGAGAAAAGATATCTTTGGATAGATCCAAAATTTATTACCGGACTGTGACAAAACCTGCCTTTTCACTGACATTGTTGCGGGTGCCAATCAGTAGAGAGCAGATCACGCTAAACCCTTCCGCAGCACCTGTTGATACCTCAGTATTTATAGGTTCACACAGCTAGTACTTTAGTTTTGTGACGTTCTTGTTTATTTTATTTTTTTATTTATTTATTTTTTTATTTGTTTTGTCTTTGTCATGCTGTCTCAATTCATGTTGGATATGATTTGCCGTGATTTTGTTTGTTTGGTTGTTTTTTTTTTAATTGGAATCGTCCCTTTCAGCATATTTGCTTCGGTATTCGTTTGCCAATCTATCCGTGTATTACGCTCAGTGGATGTCTTTGGAATCGGATTTTTCCTCCTATTTTGATAGTACGTCTTTCTGCTTATTTTAGGATGATGGCTTTTCAAATAATTTTATTCTAAAGCTGCCAATGAGAGGTTGCAATTGAAAAACGTGTAGTACATTAAGTGTTTATTATGCAACTTGCGTATTTTTGTATTTTGAAATGAGTCGGTCTTTGCCACTGCTGGTAAATCAGAACTACTCGGGGGTATTCACAAGCCTAGCAATCACACTTGTCCGACATGAAAATAGTACCTTGTGATATCAAAAATTACTGTTTCATCATAATTCTACCTCTTCACAGTACTGAGACCGTGGTACTGCATACAGTTAGCCTCCTATTATGATAGTTTTGTAATGCCATATTTCTTACTTACTAGTTTTGGATAATGGTTTCCATTGTATTGGATTCTAATGCTGCTGGTGAGAGTTGACAACTTGCAGAATTTGCTGTTTATACTGCAACTTGGGTATATCAATTAGGTTATTATTATATTTCTAATGATATACAAAAATGTATTTTTTCTGAGCTATTTAATAAAAATATTGCACTACTTCGTCTTGTGACTGACAAAACAACGGGCAGTGATATCGTAACAAATCATCGGCTTTCGGTCAAAAGTTAATTAGAAAGTTTATTATTGTTCAGTAGTTCAAAGAGTACAAGCCGTTAGAGACCTGTTGGAGTACACTGAAAAAATTCAAAAATCGAGGGCCAAAAGTTAGCATTTCGAAAGCATTGCGAAAATCTGGGAATCTTTAAAAATTATAAATAGGGTCTGTAAGTCTCGTTAAATTTTGAAACTTCCGGCCACATAAAATATTCCCCGGAAGTTACATTTTTGACAGAAATATATGACGTTGCAAGCAAATATTTGAACGTCATAAACCTCTGACGTCATGTTTTGGCTGGAAACTTTTTCGAATTGCATTTTGAACGTGAAATCTAGAGAGTCACATGACGAGACTAACAGACCCTATATAAAAGTCAATCTAATGCAAATTTTATCCCGTTTAAAATGACAGAATTCCTAGTCACTTGAACATTGTCCTAAGCATCGAAATCTAAGTGGGACAAATTCGAATTTGCTTACTTTAATGTCTCTAGTTTTCAGTAAAACTAATGATACATTTATTTCCCTTGTCATTTCATCGAAAACCCGATTTTTTTCTCTTTTACCCCAAATGTAATTCTTGGATGCTTTCTTAAACGAAACTTTGGGGTTGGTTTCTAAAAATAAAATGTTAAATCTGGTGCAAGTTTGTCTACACTTTGTATTTCTATTTTATAGAATGTCAAAATCTTTAAGCAAACCAACATGGAGAGGTAACATAAAGAGATAATGAGAGATATGGAGGTTACATAAAGAGAAATATGGCGGCCACATAAAGGGAGATATTGAGGCCACATAAAAAGGAATATAGAGGCTACATAAAGAGGGATATAGAGGCTACATAAGAGGGATATGGACGCCACATAAAGAGGGATATGGAGGCTACATAAAGAGAAATATTGAGGCCACATAAAGAGGGATATGGAGGCTACATAAAGAGGGATATGGAGGCCACATAAAGAGGGATATGGAGGCCACATAAAGAGGGATATGGAGGCTACATAAAGAGAAATATGGAGGCCAAGTAAAGGAGATATGGAGGCCACATAAAGAGGGATATGGAGGCCACATAAAGAGGAAAATGGAGGCTACATAAAGAGAAATATGGAGGCCACATAAAGAGGGATATAGAATCCATATAAAGAGGGATATATGGAGGCTATATAAAGAGAGATATGGAGGCCACATTAAGAGATATATGGGGCTACAAAAAGAGGGATATGGAGGCTACATACAGAGAGAATTGGAGCCACATTAAGAGATATATGGAGGCCACATAAAGAGATAAAGAGAGACAACACTGAAAGAAAAGAGAAAGTACAAAGAGCCGTAGCATAGCCTCATTTAAGTGTCATAATCTATTATCAAATACAAACATGGGAAATAACGTAAACATGGGAAAATTAGCGAATTTTATAACAAAATTGTAAATTATTTAAGGTGTCTGCAGGGTATTATTTTCCTATCATAGAATTTTGTGAAATTTTCTGTGTAGAAACATAATTATATTATTGTTCAAAATATAAAATAAAATTTGGGGGTCACCGTGCATTTAAGCGCAAAAATTGAAATTGAAAATTTTAGGATTTTACAAAGAAATGATAGGGAAAATGGTTATGTTAGAGGATAGCTTTAAAATTCTATTATAGATTTTGTTCATACTTTTTATGTGTTTTGAGATCACTATATAGTTAACATATAAAAAATAAAAATTAGGGGTCACCGTTGAAATAAGAGAGATAAATTACGATTGATTGATTGATTAGTTAGAGTTTAACGTCCAATGAGCAATATTTCAGCTATATCAGGACGAGAACAAGTTAATCAATTCAAAACAAATTGTAAGTAAAAGAAGAAAGAAATAAAGGTGGAAGGGACAACCGGGGCAACGACTTTTGATTGCCACTGGAAAAGGGGAGAAATGGGTAGGGGCAGGAAATTTAGCCTTCTATACGACACCCAGTGCGTCTGCTCTCTTTAGAGAAATATAGAAGGGGTCTTTATTCTGCATGGAGCGTGGCGTTTCTCCACACAGTTTGGCTACAATGGTTCGCGGTCAGGCTTTCCGTATTATGACCTGACTACCCGGCAAAGACAGGGCATTCCCCTATCCACCACCTGGGGACGCGCCCGGCAGCTCTGTAGCCAAAGCCTCTGAAAACCTATTCAGGTGCCGGGATAAATTACGAAACGTTAATTTCTGTAATGATATCTATATGAAATACTTTTATCAAATTATCTCCCTTGTTTTATATCTATGATCTGTAAATCCAGCAACAGATTCAAAACATATCTGTTTTAGTTCACCTTTTTTAATGAAAATGTTGCAAAAGTGATAAGGAATAAACATTTTATATACGTTGGAACTTTCTTTTCATTTTAGATAATTATTTTGTTAAATATCTTAACGATATAAAACCTAAATGAACAACTGTTATACAAAAATGGCGGAATTATACCACTGAGACACCTTAAATTACATCAGATAGAATTTTTTAAAAATAATTTTGTGAACTACTAGCTATTATTACCTAATTGTATTGTTTGAAATGTTTTATTAAGTATTTTGTATTTTGAACTGTTTTGGAGATTGTTACTTTTAAGTGTTCTATTTAATGGTGTTCTATTGCCTGGCTACTGTGATTGGTCGAAATGATTTTATCATGAATATTCATTACTCTTCTATTGCCTGGCCACAAAAAATTAACCAGGGTTCTGACTGACAGAACAAAATTACTATGTTTTTGAAAATGTGTAGAGCAAATGCACATTTATTAATACTATGAAATGATTCAACATGAAAACATAAACATCATTTTGTACATTTGTAGATATTTTAAATATTAATTAAAAAAAATATAATTATATTTCTTCAGATTTAGTAAGCATTATTGCTGCCAATGATCATTTGTGTATCAGAATAAAAGTATAAGTAAAATAATATGCAGTAAATTTGAGTTTTGCAGACGACCATTTTGATAACTTATTTCTCTTTTGTGCAGATTAGGTAAAAATACAGTTACAGTTATTGCATGCAGTGCCACGGACATCCACAAAGTACAATACACGGATTAAAGCTTCAGTATTTTGAAGAGGTAGAATTATGATGAAACAGTAATTTTTGATATCACAAGGTAACTGTTTGTTTAGATGTCTACTAAAATACATGAAGACTCTTAACCAAACCCTTCGGGGAGTTTTGAGTTTA
>MJUU01013553.1:139468-178014 GCA_002080025.1 Modiolus philippinarum | reverse complement strand
ATCCGGAAGATTTTGTTTGAAGTTTAAGTACCATCTATACGGTCAACATGTAGAATATCTTAGTTATGGTTACTATACCGATGCAAATAATTATAAGGAAGTTAGAAATATCAGTTACAGTGAAGAAAACTTTTGGTACTGTGAAACATTTGATCTTTCAATTTTACCAGAGACAGCCAAAGGGGTAAGTTAAATTAGGGGAACAGTTAACTTTTTAGTCAAAATGTCAATAGATATTGTGTTTTAAATGTAGACTCTATATATGTCTCATTGTGTTTGGTGTTGATAGAACACTTATCATGTACATGTAGACTGTTATAGACTAAATGCAATCACCAGATTTGGTTTTCTAAAAGTACGATTCTTATCTGACCTTTTATGTGCGCTGAAGGGACGTAAGTTGTCAGAGATGATACAAATTGAAAATACAAAAATACCGAAGTTGCATGATACTAGATTTTAAGGTGTGAGCAATAGCCTATTTCACCCAAGCTAGCCAACCAATCCGATCATTCCATCTCACAGCGTCAAAATCTACATAGAGATCAATATTCGTTAAAAACAAAAGATGCTGAATTTTTAACGAATTTAGCACCAAATTAGACATGGTGGCCATTTTGAAAATTGCTAACTTTATGCATATAACTTTTGATGATGTTGTTACTGTGTGTGCAAATTTTGAGATCGTTTCGTACAGCCATTTCAAAATAATCGCGAGGACAAAAATTATCGGAAGAAGAGGAAAAACTAGATTTGCAATTTCCAGCAATAGCCGATGTCACACCAGGCAACCAATTATTCCATCTTATTTGTAGCCTCAAACTCTACCAAGAAATCATATTTCGTTGAGATCGAACATAATCAAAATTTCGTATTTTGGTGGTCTTGAAAAAAAATTGAATACGTTCCTTCCTCTCATCTTACATGTACCGAACATTTATACAAAATATGAAGAAATTCTGCGATACAGTTGCTGAGATAGAGAATCATCAATTTTCAACAGAAAAATGGCTTACATCCTAAAAAATGGTGGCCATTTAATAGCTTCAGAAGTGGTCTGTTTGCAATGTTTAAATGCTTTCATTCAGTCATTTCATAAAATCACTTAGACGAAAAATATTGGAAGAATGAAAATGAAGAATAAAAATAACAATATATCACCCGGTTTTGTCTTAATTGGATGACATGCTAATCAGAAGGAACGTTCAATAGTAGCATGCTCTCAGATTCGTATGGGAAATTGGCAGTAGAATACCGATGGAAGAAGGGAAGTGATGATCACAAAAATTCGATCATTATAAAAACACCAGAAATTCTCAAAAGCCTATATTGCTTAACTGGACCATGAATAGACAGTCAAATAAATATCCATGTCAAAGGCCTCAATTTCAAGTGTTAATAGACCTCTATGTTATAGGTGTTCAGTATAATTATATTCTAGTGTATTCAATCTTTAATAAGCGCATTCAGGATAGCTTTTTGAAGGGAGCCATTTAAGAATCTGTATGACTGAGCTTGGTTTCAGTTTTCCTTGTGAGATGAGAGAAGATTTTTTGAATAAGACATAATATTAGTGTGTGCTTCCGCTGACGGCAATCTTGGTTGAAAGGACCATCTAAGGTAAATGATTGGTCTAAATGGCCATGTAGTTTTAGGAGAGACATGGTGTTCCATGGATCCAATAATGACAGAAATGTTGAAGGAATCGCAGATCTGCCAGACTCCTTGAGAATGGACAATAAAAGGACTATTGTGACCAAGTTTCAGAGGAGAAGATTTTGAAAGCAAAATTAACGCATGACAAGGGACTGATGGATGACGGATGTCAAATTTAGCTCACAATTGATAACCAGAAGAGCTAAAATGGACAGAAGGGGACACGGCATGATGTGTTTTGGCATTCGCTCTTAAGTGTTACTGATTTAAAATTAAGTTAACACATTATGTTTTACAGATTTACTTCCGAGGAAAGTCGGGTGTCAACCAATACAGTGTTATCGCACTAGATAGTTTCACATACAATACTGGAAACGATTGTTCAAGTTCAGGTGAGTTTGAGAAATAGGATAATTAATTAAGTGGAGCGGAAGACTTTCAAACGACATGCCCAGCTTGCTCTTTCGAGCACAAAAGGCTGATATAGCTATCGAATCTTACAGAAATGGCTTAAATATCAAAAAATGTTCATCATGAAATACACTTCTCACAACAAAATGATTTATCAAAGATGTATACGAGCATTACATTTTGTAACAAAAAAAAACGAGATACATGAGCATGTGAGCTGTTAAAAGGGATTTTTTGAATAAGACATAATGTTAGTGTGTGCTTCCGCTGACGGCACAGCAATTTTGAATTTTATTTTAAAAAATCCCTTTAAACAGCTCACATGCTCATGTATCTCGTTATTTTGTGATTGGCCTTGAGAGCTGTTTCGCAACACATATTTTGTTTTACATTACATTTTGTATTTATTTGAATTTTTTTATGCATTAAAACACATTATTAGCAAAGAATAATTTAAATAGAATTGTAGTGATATGCTCAATTGGGACGATATTAATTTCTAGCAATTTCCCTAACATGACAGTAATATTCACACTTCTCCTGCTCTTGGAGTGTATGTTTCACAGTTGTTTCGCTACGCGAGAGCTAGCACAAGTTATGCAGACTTGCTATTTCTAAATGATGATCCTCGTGACCGCCTTAATCAAGGCATGTTGTTTAAAAGAGATCAGTCCATTGTGGACAAATTTGAAGTTTCTGTCTGTAATAAGATTCCATTTCATTTGTTCTTTTTTGTTTTGCTTTGTTTTGTCTGTTATTTTATTTTATTTTGTTTTTGTTTTTATTTTTATGCTCATTACTGTGATGATTATTTCTTTTTACTGTCTTCGGCCTTTCATGAGCATTTGCTGTTGAGTTTCTACTGGACGCTATTGAGATAGAAAGGGGGGGGGGTTGGTGCGTCATCAAATTGTTGTAAACCCATTTTTTTTAAAGCCAGTACAATTTAGTACCATTGCGATTGATAATTTTCCTGTGGTTTTTCCACCTGCTTTGTCTTTTTGCCTCTTGACAATTCTAATCAGTAATTGTTTTATTACCCCCAATGTTGATTTAAGTGAACGGAGGCTTGATTTTTAAAATTCGAGTTTTTTCCGATTTCCACTTAGAATGATGGTTCTCATCAAGACCAAACATCAGTTACAAAACCAAGCATCAGTTACACTCAGCTAAGATTTTATTTTTTGTTCTAAATAATAAGATATTTTGAAAACTTGGATACATTCCTCTCTACTGCACCAAAGTTTTCAATGGCACTTTATTCACACCCTATTACCAGCGATCCCATCTACAGTGGGTATCACATCTGCAGATATGTAAACAAGTTTGCAGTGACAGACCGTAAGTCTTTTGTTGAATAATAATTATGTTTATATTCCATTGAACCTTTTCAGTGTTTGTGCTATTAATTACATATGTGTAAGTTAACATACGAGTCAAATACCATTGTATGAAGTACTATAGATCGGGAGTTTTCGCTGAAGTAAACTATATTTTTAACGATTATTACACGGAATCGTCCGAAAAATAGTTTTATTTTGCAATACTACGGAACATTGCTTTAGTATTTTAATACATATGAAAAAATAGGTCTTGATTTATTACATATCAAAAACTGTCATTCATTTACCTCCTCATCTGGACGAAATCGTCATTTTATTTCAGAAGTAACACTTTTAGGCTATCACAAACAACAGATATAGTTATCACTGACAACAGATTATAACTGGGAAGTGGCAATCCCGAACTAATATAAAAATCATGCCATTTGATTATAATTAATCACATTAATCACATAAGTGTCATGTTTTTACTACATTTTGGGGCTGTAAACAATGTTATGACCGTAAATATTTTCAAAAAGTGTTGGTAGAGTGCAGAATGTTCATTTGTAAACAATTTGGTTTCGTTCAAAAGTTATTGTGGGGAAAGTAAAAAAAATGAAATATTAAAGGGCATAGTCCCAGAACCAACTATAACTTTGAGCTTAAATTAGACTTGGCATGACTTTTGTTTTTAAAGAAGTAAAACCAAATTTTAGACACTACGTTTTCTTAAACATATTATCAGCGGGAAACCTTCGACGGAAACTGACGGATAGACAGACAGAAGAACGTAAGGATGGACAAGAAACTCAGGTTTTACCCTGCGACTTTAAGAGGTGGGGTATGAAAACCATAAAACCCTTAAGGTTAAATGGTTGTTGACTACAAGGTTTAACGGCAGTGCGGTTAGTATTTTCCCATTTTGAATTCTTGTTTTCCTCATTTTTTTCTTTTCCTCCATATCATTTCATTGTTTATCAGTACAAATATTTCGGTTTTCTGAAATATGAGAAAACGGGTTCATTGACTTAGTTAGAAAAGTAAATACGAAGTTAAGCTATGAATAGGGATGAACAAGTATTCATATATACTCTTCCACCTTCTTTTTTCCAACCTCCTAACCCACTCTCTGCAACATCCAAACCAATTATCTCACAACTTCTTTTTTTCCGAAATCTATGCCCACTTTCCTAATGCCCAGCACCTGTCATCCTTCCACTTCTGAACACTGTGTTAAATTCCTCTGATTATAATCCCCTCATCTAATCTCCCATACCCCGTTTTCTATGTTCATCCAGTGCATTAAATTGATGTATCCATGCTAAAATCACAAAGACTTCTGTACTACCTTAAAAGATGATATTTGCAAGAATTGAAATTTATCAGCATGTTCTTGCTAAAAATCATATATCAGTATCAAATTTTATAACACATTAAGTCATCAAATCGCAGATTGGCGACTTCTTCTTTTTATTCATTTTCGCATAATTATTATGTCGCCGTAGACATATTTAGAGATCTTCTCCTCTGAAACTGCTTAGCCAAATGGAACCAAACTTTACCACAATAGTCCTCAGATGGTCCCCTGCAAAAAAGCTGTTTTTCAGGTTAGCGCTATATCCGAGATAGCCGCCAGTAGGGAACATAGTTTTAACATTGGAACCTATGGGAAAAGACATTCAAAGATCTTCTCAACTGAAACTGCTGAGCCAAACGGAACAAATCTTGGCCACAATAGACCTTAGGTTGTAAAAAAGTCGCTTTTCAGGTCAGCGCTATATCCAAGATGGCAGCCAGCTGTAAACAGAATTTTAACATTGGACCCTATGCGAAAAGACATTCAAATATATTCTCTTCTGAAAGTGCTGAGTCAAGTAAAACCATACTTTGCCACAATAAAAATAGTCCTTAGATGGTCCCCTGAAAAAAAAGATTTTTTTTCAGGTCAGCGCTATATCCAAGATGGCTTCCAAAGGGGAACAGTTTTAACATTGGAGTCTATGGGAATACACATTTAGAGATCTTTTCCTCGGAAACAACTGAGCTAATGGGAACCAAACTTGGCAACAATAGTCTTCAGATAGTCCCCTGCAAAAGTTGTTTTTCAGGTCAGCGCTGTATCCAAGGTGGCTGCCAATGGGGGACACATGCAGTTGAAATATTGGACCCTATGGAAAAGACATTCAAAAATCTTCTCTGAAACTGCTGAGCCAAATGGAATCAAATTTGACCACAATAGTCCTTAGATGGCCCCTGCAAAAAATCTGCACAATATTCAAAATGGCCACCATCAGAGAACATTGTTTTAGCATTGGAACCTTTTTTGAAAAGACTTTCAAAGATCTTCTCTATTCTCATGAGCTGAAACTTGGTCAAGACAGTCTTTAGGTGGTCTTCTGCAAAGAAAAAAGTGTTTTTCAGATCTGTGCTATATCAAAGATTGCCACCAGTAGGGAACTTAGTTTTGACATTGGACCCAAGAGAAACACTTTCAAATACCTTCCTCATCCGAAACTGCTGAGACAACTGGCACCAAACTTGGCCACGATAGTCTTAAGGTTGTCTTCTGCAAAAGAGATTTTTTTTCAGGCCAGCGCTGTATCCAAGATGGCCGCCAGCGGAGAACGTAGTTTTAACATTGGACCCTCTGGAAAAAGACATTCAAAGATCTTCTCCTCTGAAAGTGCTGAGACAATTAGAACTACACTTTACTACAAAAGTGTTAGATGGTCCCCTGCAAAAAATGTTTTTCAGGTCCATCACCAAGTGTTTAAACTCTGTTGCCGAATTGTAATCCAACATGGTTGCCAGCAGGGAACTTACTAAATTGGACCCTATCAGAAATGCATGCAAAGATCTTCTTCTATAGAACTTGTGAATGCATTTATAAGAAATATTGCTAAATTACTTATGAGGTGCTGATCAAAACAGCAGGTAGTAGGGAAAATTGGTTTAATGTTGGACCATTTGACATAAATGACTAAATACCGAAGTTACTGTGAATTTAAATTCTGCATATGCGCATTTCGACAACTTATGTCTCTTCAGTGCAGATAAAATCTAAACGTTTGGAAGACCATAAACCCTACGAAGTTAGAAAAACTGATAGAGAACAAATAACCAATATGATCTAAATGTAAAGCCAAAATCAGCTAAGGACATGCATGAGGGAGATACTCCTTAGTTTTCTATCAAATTTACAAAAATTTAGATATTGTAAGGTTCTAAATAGAATCGGCTTTCGGTCAGCACCGAAGTACCTACTACTGGGCTGGTGAATACCCTCGGGGACTAACAGTCCACCAGCAGTGGCATCGACCCAGTGGTAACAAATGACTAAATATCGAAGTTACTGTGAATTTAAATTCTGCATATGCGCATTTCGACAACTTATGTCTCTTCAGTGCAGATAAAATCTAAACGTTTGGAAGACCATAAACCCCAAAAAGTTAGAAAAACTGATAGAGAACAAATAACCAAATATAATCTAAAGGTTTCTTTACATAGTTTGAAATTGAGACCCCTTAACAAAGACGTTTTTTAACTAATTGTATTGGCCATGGTCCATGTGAGCGATACAGGCTCTTGAGAGCCTCTTGTTCATGGAATTTATTGGTCAGCTTTGCTTTATTTTGCCTAACTCGATGAAAGCTCCGGTAACATATAAAGGTCACCAATTTATGATAGTTGGAACAATATGTTTACTACGATACCCTCTTCTACAAATAATTTTGTTTGTTTGTTTGTTTTTTTTGTTTTTGATTTTGTAGATTAGTTCATCGTTTGGGATTGTCACTATCTTTTGTCAGTGATACTTAATATTTTAAAACCTGTTGTTCGGGATTGCCAAAGCTGGAAATAAAATGAAGATTCCGCCGTTATGCAGTACTAAATGAAAAGCTAGATTTCATATGCAATAAATAAAATGTTGTATATTTCATAAGCGTCGAAATTTAGGAGTTTTATAAAGGCATTTTTAGATCACAAGTATTTTAATGTGGATTTTCAGCAATAAAAATTGCAAATTTCTTCCTCAAACTCTCCCATGTCACAACAGATCGTAAATCAGTATTTGTCATGAATATTCATAAACATATTAGCTACATTTAAAGCACAAAAGACAGATATGTAATTGAATATTGATATGATTTATTTGTAAGTGAAAGCATTACCTTCTTCTGTCTTCAAGTTGTTTACAAATCTGCAGACGGGATAGCCACTGTAGATGGAATAGCCGGTAATAGGGTGCGTTATTAATTTGCTAAAACAGTACACGATAAGCATAAACAGGTAAATTCGAATCGATGTAAAAGGAAACAAGTCTGTTTTACCAGCAGACTAAGTTCCTTGAGCTAGCCGGCGAGCACTCTTTTACCCATCTTTCTAAATTATGTTTTGTCATTATTTGCTTTTTCAAGATTGTGGTCATAGAGTTAGAAGTCTACCTGTATTGGGTTTTATTGTATCTTTATTATACTATAGGGAAACAGGATAGAAAAAGGGGAGGTTTGGGTACCCATAAACCGGTTTAACCCTACCGTTAGCCTTTGCTAGTGCGGGTACCAAGTTAGGCTATCCCGAGTTCCTATCGTTATTTACGTTTGTCTCTTGTTTTTCATTTATGTGTTTCTAGTGCAGTTCGATTTTGAATTGTGGCATATGATTGTAGTTTTCGGTCATTGTAGGTGTTTACTGCTATCCTTTCATTTGCAATTGTTCTATAAGAAGTTTGATTGTTTATACTGCACGTTTAAATAAAGTAGCATAGTTTTCTGAAAGACGAGTCTTCCGTTTCCTCTCAAAAACTACAACACCAGTCAGGTCTATTTGTTATTTTGAAGAATCAAAGCCAACACCTGAGTATTTCGAAATCCTGTCAAATCCGACGTTATTTTTGGATCCCAAAGACAGCTTTTGAAGCAATCATAACCTGAGTACTCCGAATTCCGACATCCTGTCTAATCCGACATATTTTTTTGTCCCATGCTGTGTCGGATTAGACAGGTTCCACTAAATTTAAGTTTTATGGTCAAAGGGATTGATTTTCTCTAACAGATATCATAAATAAGGGCAGTTGAAATATAACTATAGTATGAATATTGTGTTAAGATACAATACACAAAAAGTGCGAATCGACGAGATCATTATGATAGTCAAAACAATATATGCGATTGTTGAAAAAGTCATTATTACTGTTGTAAACATTATTGATTTTTTGACAATAATAATTCCTTTATCGGAATCGCATCTATTGTTTAGACTCCGATAATGATCCCATCGATTCGCACTTGGTCGATAGTGGTAATCAAAATTGAAATGTAAAATCTGTTTTGTCGAAATAAGAAATGTATTAAACAGTGCCCTGTAAAGTACAGTATAATTATGCTCAGAACTTCGTCCAAACAGAACTACTTTTGGAACTGGAATAAAACTGTTCAAAAGTTTAGCAAATGTACAAAAGCTCAATTGTGACCAAACAGTTTAAAATATAAATATCGAATGGATTTTGCAATTCTGCAGTAGTGTATGACCGACCTTTTCAGGAGACAAAATACATAAGCTTTAAAACGTAAGTTTTCCACAAATCCCGACTGTCAAATCTGTGAGTTTAAGAAATTGTAAATATGTTACTATGTGCGGAAGAGTTCTTTGAAAGTCTTTTTAGATGCGAAAACATTAAATCATTCACCATAGAATCAAATATCGGGAAGCCCTCTTAAATTTTTCGACAAGATTCGTACTACGTGTATGAATTATTACACATCAGACTACTTCATTATTGTAGTTCACTATAATTAAATAGGAATAATTTACAAAATAAACATTGTCGCAGACTTTATATGACTTCTGTCATTTTCCAAATTAATTTCAAAACTGTCACTTATTGTACATAAATTACACAGAAATCTATACCATAAAAGATACAATACAGGATCCTAATCTTGCTCAACTACTGAATAAAGCACATGTGGATAATTAAAAATTCGAAGGATTTATTGAAAAATATTAAAACCCGTTCATTTTCAGTGATACTGATGATGGTGTATCAGTGGTCTCTTTAATTTCGAGTTGATTTGGGTATATGAACGTTATCTTAAATTGAGGATTGTTTAATGAAAGAACATCATCTAAATAATGGAAGCTGAAATCAAAGGACTTGGCTAGCTTATTGTCTTTTTTCTGAACTAACCCTTGTATGAATCTGGCTTCATATGAACAAAGAAACAAATCTACTAAAAGTGGCGCATAATTAGTCCCCATAGGTATCCCTAGTGTCTACTGGACAATTGTCCTTCGATCAAGTTCTAAAAATATGTTATCAATCAAGAATTCCAGCATTGCAATGGCATCCTCCTCTGGATACTTTTTGTGTGAATATATATTATTTTTAAAATTACCAACATCTTCCCTAGAATATTTCAATATATTGAATGTTAATATACATACTTAATATTAACGACTACAATAACTTCGTCAAATACATTTCGTGTTTAACATGTTGGAAGATAAAGTAAAGTTAACGAAGACTTTGTCTCGTGCTTTACAAAAGTTTTGAAACAACAAACTAATTATTCTGATAACAAAGACCTTGTACAACAAACCCCAACAACTTAATACAATACCGATTTTCTTCAACATTTGTTGTAAACTTATAACATTTCTGTGGTAGTGGTTGAAGCTGAAAAAAATCAATTTTAATATTTAATTTTAGTAGAATGTCCAGTGCCAACTACCAAACCGCCAACAACAACAGATTCTACTACAGCGAGTGAAACAGCTACAATTCCAACTGATTCTTCTGACGGTACGTATTGTAAAGATTATGTTTTCTTTAGATTGTATTCAATAAAATACATAATCAAATAATAGGTAAAAAGGCAGAAAAGGTAAAAATCTATAATTAAACACCGAGAACTTGGCAATACAGATGTAACACAAGAAATAACCATTTTTTTTTTCAAGAACGCATCAAACTAGACTCGGCTAAGAATATATCCAAGCTAAGCACAAATTAAATGACTTGAGTCATTACTTATGTCAGGCTCTTTTAGAAATTAAAAGAAAATACCACATATATAAAGTAACTAAATACAAGAAGAGTCCATTCACGTCTTTGATATACCACAGAATACTCATTAAGCTAAAGCTACGGATACCTTTGCTAACCCGAACCTCAAATATAACAGCACATTACACAGAAAGTCGAATGAAGATCAATTGTCAGGACAGATTGTTCAGTAGTGCTTGCACTGACAATTGTTTTAGTAGTAATATGTTCAAATTTCTAAGTTCATAATGGGCATTACTCATGAGAAACTAGAAAATGAGTCTATAAGACACAGATTTCCTGCCAATAAATTTATCTAAACAGATTACCTAAGTCAATTGGGCATAAAATTAATTCCCTGTCACTGAATTGTGATAAAATCAGGACGCACTGTCACAAATGATTGTTTAATGAATATTACAGAAAATTTTCAAGTATTTATTGAGTAATGGACCTAAACATAAATAACTTTACTAAAGTCATTGAAACATCAAATATGGGCCAGGTTACAAAATCAAAAATTATGTAGTTCTAACCACGGTGATTAATTTAATTTAACATCATTGTAAAGCAATGTGTAGTTGTAAAGAAATGGATCTAAACCCGAAAAATTTAACAAAGTCATGCAAGCGTAAAAGGCAGGTTAAAGTCACAAAAATGTCCAAGAATTGTGCCGTTCTTTTCGATTTGATACAACATCACAATAATATGTTGTGCAGTTGTTGAGAAATGAAAATATAAAACTTGACAAAAGTCCTTCAAGCATAAAATAAAGGCCAAAGCTACATTATTGTCAAAGATTTGGGGTACTGCTGATAAAGGTGATTAATTTGATGAAACATCATTGTTTTATAGTGTGTGGAAAAATAAACTTAAACGCAAAATTTAAGCAAAGTCATTCAGGTGTTAAATGTAAGTCATGGACACTCAATAGTTAAAGAGACGTGTACTTTTTCTTTCGATGAATGTCGCACCACTACAATACATAGTAGTTGAGAAATAGACTAACATGCAATTCTAACCAAAATCACTGAAGCGTAAACTGTAGCCATTTGAATTGTCAATGATTTGGAAATGTTCGTCGAGTCAATTACTTTGATGAAACATCGTTGTCATATGTGCAGTTGTTGAGAAATTGACTTAGAAGCAAAACTTAACCACAGTCACTCATGCATTAAATGTAGGTCAAAAGCGTTTAACTACCAAGTGTAATAGGTAGTACAAAGATCTACATACTGGCCTATTATCATTGTTCTACCTCTCACAGTTTGTGAGAAATGTACTTGAAGACAAAACCAGGCTAACGGACGGACATACGGAAGGACCGACAAAGGTAATACTATATGCCTCTTCCACTTTCGTAGGAGCCTCATAAAAATGAGATTTCTGTGAAGATATACATATCCATAAACCATTTCCTTACTACCTACAAAGTTACGTGAAAATTTGTTGAATGTCTTCATAAAAGGTATGCTTATAATTTTTATTACAATAAATTTGGTTAAAATTTCGAGTAAAAACAGGAACCTTACTGCATTAAACTGTCCTGGATTTGGCCTAATATTTCGATATTTTCGTATTGAGTACTTCCTTTTTTTGGTACTTTTAGATTGTGGCTTTTCCAAATTATTTGATTCAAATGCTACTCTTTGAAACACACGCACAGCATAACAAAATTTAGTGTTTGTTATACATCTTTAGTATTTTTGAATTTTGTAAAATGTATTGGTCAGTTTTAGTAGAGTTGCACTGACAAAAATAAAACGGAGGGCGGGCTGACTGTTTAAAACAAGATATCCTTTTAACTAGCCGTATGGGACATGAATTCAATTACACAGTATAATGTAAAATTATCATCCGTATAAGTAAACAATACATGAAACCAATGTCACTAACAAATATTGCCTAACCAGTTTTATGATCACTAGAAGGAAATTTTAAAAAGGGGCAACATAGCACAAAATTTGTCATCGTAAGTATAAAATACCAAAAAGCACATTAGATGTGTAGTTGATTACTAAAGGCGATTATTCAGAATAGTTTTGAATAAATGCCGAAAGTACTGCTTTTTCAGTTTTCAGCAGATGTACATCAAATTCAAAATAAAAAAGAACGTGGCTGCTATTTATTAATATCTGCTAAATAAAGTGTTAAACTGAAAACTGCGTTTTATGTCTCAATAGTCCTCAATAGCATTGTTAAATCGACATATTTCTTTCCAGAAAAATGGATTATAATTGGAGGCAGTTGTGGTGGATTTGTTGTTTTAGTTATAATTATTGTTACAGTGTGCATAACCAAAATGTAAGTATTATTGATTAGAAAAAAAGAGTACAAATATTTTTTCTTAGAAAAATCTTTTGAAAGATATTACCAGATCACTTGGAAACTTGAAGCGTTAATCATTATTTTTTTTTTAACTTTTTATTTCAATAAAATTTATAAAATTTATGTAAAGGCAATACTAAAGTATTTGAAATGATTGTTCTTTATTCGTTTTACATAATTTTCATTAATAATATACGAACTAAAACACATGAGCAATTAAACTTCCAGGATTTAAAGGAATATAGAAATTCCAAAGGGAAATAATTCTGTAAAAGCATTTAATATAATAGATATTACTATAGAAATTAATGTTTCACAATTAATCTCCAAGTTACTCGGTAACCCTAAATGTAAACAATATAATGATCTATTAAAACATGAACATAAACAATGAACAGATATTGAGTAAATGCGCATGAAACAAAGTCTCTACAAATACATGGTAAAACCAAGTAATGGAACAACGCTTATATTGTTGTTCTTTATCGCAAAGTGGTGATGAGGCCTTCAGCAATGAACTTTTCTCATACCTCATTATAAGCTCAAGACGATCCCTGGCACTGATCTAAGCGGAATTCATTGCTAGCGGTATGAACAAGGTCTAAAAAGATTTTTACCTTATCAGCTCAAATAGTCATTCCCCTATCATTTCTTTGTTAAATCAAAAAAATTTTCTATTTAAATGAATGTTGACCCCCTTATTTTCCTTTACATTTTGGAAAATTTAACAACTATGTTTCAAAACATATTTTTAACAAAATTCTGTAATAGTAAATCAATACCTTGCAGACACCTTTTACTAGCCATCAGAACACATTAATCATAATTTCAAGGGGCTAACTATCATCGTTATCGAATCAGGTTCTAACTGGCAAACAGTTTGAGACAAGATTTTGATATACATTTCCTTTTCTGATCCAATGTTAAGCTTTGTTACCCGATTGTGGCCATTTTGGATTAGGTACTCATGTAAATATTAAAGAGGACCACCCAGAGAACTTTTATTATAATTGACCCCCTCCTCAGTGAGATAAGAGAAAACCCTAAAATGAAATTTGCGAAGGACGGATGATGCATGCCAAGTGATAGTAAAAGGTCAGACTAGATATATCCAGGCGAGGTTAGAAAATTGCCTTGATTTCATATTTTGAACCTCAATTTTTCTTATTTTTTTTTAATTGTTGCAATTATCAAAAACAGAAATTTAAGACTGTGAGAAGTCCGAACACTTTATATTTAACTCTTTGAAGAAAGTGTCATGAAGTGACCTGGGCTAGACGCCTGTGATAAAATGAAACACGGGAAACAAACAAAAAGCAATGTAACAAATTGTCATCTAGGCATGTTTTAATTTAATAAAATCGCACATACAGTTCTACGCATATGTTGTTATTACATATGGAAGGAAACGGTTGTTTTTCATCTGTTCGATAGCAATAAATATTCTGTTACTCTAATTTCAGGAAAAGAAGAAAACAGTTACCAACTGAATCCTCGAACCAGGAAAAAAGAGCTCTGCCCCCTATTCCGCAACATAACAACGATTCGACAGCTCTTTCAAATGTTGGGTACTACAGAAGAAAATATTCTACACCTGCAGCATATCATGAATCTAATAATATTTCAGAATCTAATGTTGAAAAAACACCACAAGATGACTATTCCACAATAAAAGAAGAAACAAAACCTTATGACTTTGGATATATTCAATTGCCGCTTGAATATGAAACTGGTAAAAAGGAATCAAATACCAGTGAACAGGATAGTGACTATTTAGAACCTATAGTTGGCTCAAACCTAAACCAATATGAATCTGATCCAACCAAAAAAGGAAATGGTACAATAATAAAAGACCACATAGAACCACCCGTACCCCATATAAAAATTCCTGCCATCCCCTCTACGACAACAGCAAGAATGTCGAATACATCACGCAAAAGTGAAATAGATGAAGATGATTATGATGATGCTGTTGCCGCTACTACAAATGGTGGTAGTGAGCAGACTTCAGATAACAGTGATAAAGACAGCAACACAGACGTAAATGACAAACATGATTATCTAGATATGCCTAAAAATGACAATAATGATTATCTAAAAATTGCCGTAAATGACAAGGATGATTATCTAAAAATGACCAAAAACGACAAAGATGATTATCTAGATATGGCTGAAAATGTTTCGAATGTGTCTGATGATTACATAACTCCTACCTCTACTTAAACAGTTGGAAAAATTGATAATGAATAAGCAAGGAAATATAATTTAAAGTTTCAATTCTTCATTCCAACTTTAATAAAATACCATCATATTTAACAATTCCTTCCTATGATATTCAAATTCGAAAAGTCAGACAATCCTCAGAAGTATTTAAGTTTTTGTAGCAGTTTAACTGATACACAACTTATAATATATTATTGTTGTTGTTACTTTTTGGTCCTAACATTACGTGTTTTTTTTATATTGATATTTTTTATATATTTGTTTGATTGTGCAATACACTTAAACAGTTCTCATCACAATAAATCCGAAATATTGCTGAAGCTGGCGTAAAACATCAATCAATCTATTAGATCTTTCAATATTTTAGCCTGCTAAAATCATTGTCAATATCAGTATTTTGTTGATTGAGTAAGTGAATTATACACATCTTCAATGTTAAAATAAAATGAATATTCATGTATAACGACTAAATAAGTACATCCAAACTAACTCCCATATCCATGTCTAAATATGAGATATCCACATCCAAAGCAAAACAGTTTTCCTAATTAGAATTTGATCAAATTATTTGGAAGCATTGTATAAAGCGTGGAAAAAGTCATAACTGTCTATAGATGAAGCTTGTTTTTGTATTGATTGGAATTTATCTTAATCTTCGATACAATTTTTAACACTCCAATAGTAATTGACACTAGAGTTTTGATAAGATTTTTAAAGTATTTAAGTACTTAATAACCAATTCCTTTTACACAAGTGAATTGATTAAATGGGTGGATAAGTTAGTAGTGGAACATTTGCTCGATGCCGAAACAAAACGATGCTTGAAGGTATTTTTTCGAAGCTTAGGAATCCAGTACATTGTCGGCAAGGTGTTATCTTGAGGTGAAGCTTTGAGCATTTCTGTTTCCTTGTAATGTTTTTGGTGAGCGCTTGTTAGTCACAACTGGTCCATATGAAAGTATTAGACTTGGCAACTACTATTTTTACACAAGTGTTGCATGCCAGTGTTAAAGGTAAAATATTCTGAGTTTCTACCATAAGGAATACAAATTTGAAATATTTAAGTCCTATCTCATATATTCTGATACAAACTGAGAGTTATCACCATGAAGAATATACATGTGAAATAAGAAAGCATAGATGTCATATAATACCCGATGCCAACGTCTTGAAGACAGACTAATCAAAAATTATATGCCCCCTTGAAATGAGTAAAATTAAACAGCTGAAAAGATGAATCTTCAGGCAAGAAAATTGCTCTCATGATGTTTTGAAAAGATCATGTCAACTGATACATACTCTGTAATTCATTGATTTTATATCTGGGCAGCTGCAATACTAAAAAACCTCAATTTAACATAACATAAAACTTCAAATATACAGTTTGAGGAATCCAGGTAATGTGACCAATTGAAAACTTCAAATATACAAACCCCGAGGGAACCCCGGGATATAGAAATAGGACCAATTAATCCAGGCTGCGGGGTACAACCCCTCCAAAACTGGATGTCCGTGGTTGTGCGGGATGAATAAATACACAACCTGTCTTTCGGATGGAATGTAAACTCAGGTCCACGTGTTGGAAGAAATGCCACTCTTCCTGCAAGTTAAAGAACCCTTGTAGCAAGCTCTTTTTTGAGTGGCTACAAGGCTAAATTCCCCGCCCTTTCGACTTCACCCTATCTTTTCCAGTGGCAGTCAGAATTTCCCGTCCCATGACCCTTTCCATACCCCAAAATGATTATTTATTAACAAACTTGTTCTCGTCTTGATATAGCTGGAATATTGCTCAGTAGACATTAAAAACAATATTCAATCAATCAATCAATCAATTATACAGTATGTGGAAGCCAAATAATGTGACCAATTGAAAAATTGCAAACTTTCAAAAAATGTAGTCCTACAAGAAATACAGCTCATTCAATAAACCTGTATTCAACTCTGGCAAAAATGTTTGATAACAGACAATGAAACACAAATGAAACCGAATCATTTTCCTGTGTGTAAGCTACTGAGGTGTCCCGAAATTTGTTTTTACTTGATCATACTTAGAGTAATTAGAAATCACTACAAGATGAATTTATATCCCTAAGGACTAATGCAGATACGAAAAAAAAAATTGTGAACTATAAAAATAACCAATACTTAATTCAATCTAAAATGTCACTTGAATAAAGATGCATGCAGCTTATTATCTACATTTTTTCTTGACATAGAAACAATACATTAGACAATACTTAGTACAGTTGAAAAATGTCCAGTAAACATCTATTTTCTACACGTTTCTGAAGGTTTTACAAATCAATTATATTTCTTTCCATGTTTGGTTTGATCTGCATTATAGAGACAGAAGTTGTGGAAACAGCCTTTTTCAAAAACTAAATTTATAGTAAAAATTGGTAATTGGTTACTGTGGAATTACTAATGTTTATTGGGTTCTAATTTTCGTGGTTCGATAAAACCATGAAATTAATTTCCCAACGAAATGCATTTCTCCCTAATGTTTAAATGCATAGAATTCGAAAACCCGAATTGAAGAACCCACAAAATAGTGATAAATATGAAAACCATGAAAATTGATGACCACTAATAAAAGTACTTCCACAGTATTTAGACAATATAGATGTATTGTTTCAATAGATGGAGAGCAACTGAATCTTTACTTGGAGCAATTATAGTCACAGGGACTTGTTATAGCTAAATGTCCCATAAGCTTTCAAAAATGACAAGAACAAAAGTGTTTAATTGCTTCTATAAAGCCAATCTTTATCCTCTGTATAATTATGGCCATATTTTTTCATAAGTTTACACTGCATACAACAAAACAACTAGAGGCTCAGAGACTGAGCCTATATCGCTCACCTGACAAAATACTTCTCTGCCATGCATAACCTGTGTTTTTTGTCCTATTGCAGTAAACTTTGCACAGGACCCTCAACTCATCATTCCAATACAATTTGCTTCAACAGTTTCAGAGAAGATGATGAAAATGTGATTTTTCCCATAACGTCCAATGTTAAACCTAAGTTCTGCGCTGGATGACATGTTTTTTATCGGGTCGGAACACAATGAGCATTCTTAGTGAAGGACCTCCAGTACATCATTCCTGAAAAGTTTTGTTGAATTTGCTTCAGGGGTTTCAGAGGAAGAGATGAAAATGTGATTTTTCCTATAGGGTTCAATGTTAAACCTAAGTTCCGCGCTGGTGGCCATGTTTTTTTATCGAATCGGAACGAAATAAGCATTCTTTGTAAAGGACCTTTAGTACATGATTCCTGTAAAGTTTGGTTGAATTTGCTTCAGTAATTTCAGAGAAGATGAAAATGTGAAAAGTTTAACGGACGGACGAGGGACGGACGGACGACGGATGGACGACAGACGCCAAGTGATGGCAAAAGCTCACACTGACCCTTGGGTCAGATGAGCTAACTAGAGGCTCAGAGACTGAGCCTGTATTGCTCACCTGACAAAATGTTTCTATGCCATGCATGACCAAAAATGATGTTTTTTACCAATGAGGTCTAATTTTGTTCTCCATTAGCACCCGTTTTTTGTCTAATTCTATTGAAATGAGTACTTTTTTCAAAGGACCTTCTAAACATTTAGTTAAATTTGCTCGAATAGTTTCAGGGAAGATGATGGAAACAATGGTGTTCTCATACTGGGCTCTGCACTGGAGGCCATGTTTTTGTTGGATAGGAATGAAATGAGCAATCTTTGTAAAGGACCTTACATACATCATTCCTGTAAATTTGGTTGAATTTGCTTCAGTGGTCTCTGAGGAGAAGATGAAAATGTGATTCTCCCGTAGGGTCCAATGTTAAACTATGTTTCCTGCTGGTAGCCATGTCTTTTATAGAATCGGAATGAAATGAGCATTCTTTGTCAAGGACCTTCAGAATATCATTCCTATAAAGTTTGGTTGAATTCGCTTCAGTGGGTTAAGAAGAAAAAATTGAAAATGTGATTTTCCCCATCGGGTCAAATGTTAAACTATGTTCCGCGATGGCGGCCATGTTTTCTATCGGATCAGAACATAATGAGCTACTGATGTAAAGGATCTTTAGAACAACATTCCTGTAAAGTTTGGTTGAATTTTCTTCAGTGGTTGCGGAGAAGGAGATGAGAATGTGTTTTACCTATAGGGTCCAATGTTAAACAAGGGCTACGCGTAGCCATATATCCCCGCCGCACCAGAAATTTGAAACCCCACATATTTGTGGTCATTTTCAAAGTTAAAAAGGGGCATAACTCCTACAAAAATATTGAATCATGGCTCATCTTTGAACTCGGTTAAGGCATCTTTAAACTAAAGCTACTGAGTAAATATTAACCAATTCCAATGAGAACTAAATTTGCTAGAGCGCTTACAAGGAAATTTCGTAAATTTTCAATGATAAAAAGGAGCATAACAAGATTGCTACGCGTAGCTATGTCCCCCGCCGCCGCAGAAAAGTCAATAAAGTCCCATTTCTCATGTAAAATTTTGAGAATCAAAATGGCGGCAGGATATGATCAACTGCATTAGTGGCAAATAGCTAAGCAAAATTTCAGCAAAATCCCTTAACTGGAGTATAACGAGATGTGTCCAGAAAGTCTCCCTATGTTGTAGTATGCATTAAGTCGATAAAGTCCAATGACTCCCTTATAATTTGTTGAATCAAAATGGCGATGTGATATGATCTATTACATATAACGACTAAGAATTCTGTATAATTAGAATGAATTCGGACTATCAGTTTCTGAGGAGTTGCGTCCACAAGATTTGCCATTCTATAACAATGTGGAAATAATCAAAGTCCTATAACTACCACAAAATTTGACGAATTAAAATGGCGATGTGATATGATCTAGTACTAATGGTAACTAACAATCCTGTAAAATTTGAATGAATTCTGAACAGCCGTTTCTAAGGAGTTGCGTCCACAACATTTGCCATTTTATAACAATGTGGAAATAATCAAAGTCCTATAACTCCCACAAAATTTGAAGACTCGAAATGGCGACGCGATATGATCTTGTACTAATGGTGGCTAACAATCCTGTAAAATGTGAATGAATCTGACCAGCAGTTTCTGAGGAGTTGCGTCCACAAGATTTGCCATTGTATAACAATGTGGAAATAATTAAAGTCCCATAACTTTCACAAAATTTTACGAATCAAAATGGCGATGCGATATGAATGACTAACAATCCTGTAAAATTTGAATGAATTCTGACCAGCGGTTTCTGAGGAGTTGCGTCCACAAGATTTGCCATTGCATAAAAATGTGGACATAATCAAAGTCCCATAACTCCAACAAAATTTGACGAATCAAAATGGCGGTGCGATATGATCTAGTACATATAGTGACTAACAATCCTACAAAATTTGAACAAAATCCAATACACGGTTTCCGAGGAGTTGCGTCCACAAGATCTCCATTTGTATAGTATTGCTAAAAATCGTCAAAATCCTATAACTCCTATAAAAATTGACGAATCAAAATGGCGGTGCGATATGATCTAGGACATATAGTGACTAACAATCCTACAAAATTTGAACAAAATCCAATACACGGTTTCCGAGGAGTTGCGTCCACAAGAAAGTGTGACAGACAGACGGACGGACGGACGGACGGGACACACGGACGCAGACCATTACTATGTCCCACCGTCGCGGTGCGGCGGGGGACAAAAATATTCCACCAGGACTCATCTTTCAACATGCTTGAGGTATCCTTGAACTAAAGCTACTGTGTAAATATTACCCAAATCCAATGGGAAATGAATTTGCTAGATCGTTTACAAGGATATTTTGTCAATTTTCAAAGTTAAAAAAGGGCATAACTCCTACAAAATATTCGACCAGGACTCATCTTCGAACTCCCTTGAGGTATCCTTGAACTAAATCTACTGTATAAATTTTATCAAAATCCTATGAAAAATAAGCTTGCTAGAGCACTTACAAGGCGGACGGACAGACAGACGGACGCACGGACAGCCAGACGGACAGACGCCCTGCATTACCATATCCCCGCATCGCGTTGCGGCGGGGATAAATATGTTTCGTGCTGGCGGCCATGCTTTTTATCGGATCGGAACCCAATGAGAAATCTTTGTCAAGGACCTTCAGTACATCATTCCTGTAAAGTTTGGTTGAATTTGCTTCAGTTATTTCAGAGCAGAAGATGAAAATGTGATTTTTCCCAAAGAGTCCAATGTTAAACCTAAGTTCCGTGGTGGCGGCCATGTTTTTCATCCGATCAGAACAAATGAGCAATCTTTGTAAAGGACCTTCAGTACATCATTCCTGTTAAGTTTGGTTGAATTTGCTTCATTGGTTTCAGAGGAGAAGATGAAAATGTGAAAAGTTAACAGACGACAGACGAACAGACGGACGACAGACGACGAACGCCAAGTGATGGCAATAGCTCACACTAACCCTTTGGGTCAGGTGAGCTATAAAGGTATAACAAAACTCTCTCTCTAGGGAAACAACATTTATTTTAACAATTATATACATTTATCGTCTTGCTTTAGCTTTCTTTGGCGTGTTCTCTGGAAATCTGAGAGGTATTTCTAAGCACGCAGTCCTTATTTCTAATTTTTCTCCATTCTCTGATGTTAATTTCTGTACTTTGACTTTACAACCAAGAACTCTGGCATTTGTTTCTATGCTGAAAAACAGATAAAATTTTACATAATATGCAGTTCAATTAACATCTACTTCTTCCTTTGCTTCTATTTGTGCATTATGCATATGAAAACCCATTTGTTTAATGTGATTGCTAATATGATGAAATGGGTAAAAGAATATAAAATAAGAAAACAAGTTTTACAATGGATAATAAAACAACCTTTACAAAATAATAATTAAAGAGAATTACAACTTTAAGAATGCATTAAAAAAACAAAAATGTTCATAAAACAAAGATTTATCCAAGGTCATATGGTAGTTTAATTGAAGGGATGTAAAAATGATATAAAACTGTTCTCTTTAATCTAGTTTAAGAATGTCTGCCAAATGTCACATGCATATTTGAACATAAAAATAATGCTGTATTTACATTTAATGCATTTTTCAATATATCATGTTCAAAATGCAAGTTTAGAAGATAAAATGAAAAAGCAAACTTTAATATGAAGATGGAACGAAAATAAGTATATGCTATTAACATCTTATGCATATTTCTTTTCTTGAAACATTTGCAAGCAAATCATTAACTTATGATACAGTTTTGTAAATAATGTTTTTACCTTTCAGTGACAAAAGTAGGGTTATATTATCGACAACAAATTTTAAGTGTAATTAAGATATACGTTTAAAATGTCTAAACCCAACACATTTTGGATTGGAACATGTAGTTTTAAACAAGTGTTCCGTTTACACAGTACACAATAATCTTTCAAAGGAATATAGAAATCGGTTAAGTTTGGGATTTCGTTTCAGAAATTATGCTTTTTGTTTAAAACTTCAGTTATTTCTTGGGCAAATGACATAAAATCTATCAGGTTCATGAAAAACATCATCCTTTTGTAATATCAATGTATCACTTACCCTTTTCCTCCTATTTTGAGATCTTTCTGTAAATCATTTAATGGCAACTCAAATTCATCAAGTGCTAGACAAAGAATCAAGATGTTACACAATAGTTTATCCTTTAAACTCTTTGGTACACACCTGAAATATTTTTTTTTAATTCATTAAATATATCTAAAAATTACCAGTATATTTCTATATATCTGGAGGAAAAATTGATTGGATGAAGGCAGTCGTTGAACTTAAAAGATGGCAAATCTTTTCCATCAGAACATAACTGTATAATGAATATTTTTGAACACTGTCAATTGCTTCTAAATGAATAAAATAATAGAAAGAAGGTGTTCTTGCCATTAATTCCCATTAAAATGATAAAGTTGTAAAAAAAATGTGAAATGTTGCACATTTATACCATGTAAAATTAAAATATCTAAAGATATGTTAAGATGGACAGTACTGATTTAAAGAACTATCAAATTTGGTGGATACTGCATGTATAAACACTTTATTCTTTGATAAACAACCCATAAAAACCACTTGGAATGAAATTTTATTTGGAATATTGTGGGGTCAGAGAAAACGTGTAAATATTCCAAGAAAAATCAGGGATTATATGTAATAACTGGCAAAATTTATGGATTTCACGTAATCCCCAAGCAATTTAGTGATTACATGTATTCCTGATTTTTTTAGGGATTACATGTAATCCCTGATTACACAGATTCCCTGAAACATATACATTAAAATTAAAATTCTTTTTATTTAACTTGCATTGTAGTCAGTTAAGGTAGATGGGTAGTCCAAAATTTTTTCCCATAGATTTTCTTTATTTTCTCGAGAAAGTTTCCTTATTATATTAGCATTGAAATAAAAAAATCAAAAAGGGGGGTCACCGTGCTTGTTTTTAAAATAACTGATATCAAAATAATCCAATATTTCTAATGAATATATAGGGGAAAAAGGGTAAATTGTTGATTTCTTTAAAACTGTTCCATACATTTTTTTCTACTTTATTCATGTGTTAGCCCTTTGAACATACTTTCAAAAAATATAAAGAAAAATGGGAGTCACCGACTTTGTTTTCCATAAAATTTATAAAATGTGAATTTTCATAGTGATATCTATGTAAAATATTTTTATCAGATTATCTCCCTTTTTCAAATATAATGTTCCAACTTATTTAATTATCAAGTTACTATGCCTCGTCTTATTAGATAAAGACATGTAAATTCAACTCCATGTAGGTCCTTTGCGTATTGTATTATGAATATAATATTGATTGATTTATTACCAATAAAAATATTTGCATATTTAAAAAGCAGAAGCACAACAACATAAATAACGAATTCAAAACGGCGGAAGACTACCGATCTACCTTAAATTAACTACTTCAAATTGAAACTGGAAACTCAATTTTGAAAAAAAAAATTAAAGAAAGAAATGTTTGACTTCACACTTTCATAATACAGAAAATTTTTGAATAAAGCAAAATCTTCAATATGCCTTTTCAAACATATTAACACAAATTGAAGAGAGTGTCAAGATTTTGAGAAGGTACTGTTTTTAATTTTTTTTTGCAGATGGCAATAATCAAGAAAATTTGTATAAATGCAATACACACATATTTTTTCTGTCTTTATATCTTTCATCAAATAAACTGAATATTATAATCTGAAGCATACATATTAGATAAATTTTAGCTACAGTAGTGTGAGACCCAGTTTTCAAAGCATTCAATATCCTTTGGTTTATCCATTCAAACAGGATTAATTTTTTGCACCAGATTTCACCTACGGTTTTTAATTGTAATGTGTGTCTTCTTTTTTCTTTTCTGTGCTGTATTCATGTTATGTCTTTGTTTCTTTGTTTTTCTGTTGTTGCCATTGTCCTTAGGTAATTGACTAACAGTTCTTTGACTGGCGGTTCGGTTCTCAATTACTTTGGACATATATCATAATTTGGCCATAGGTCACTGTAAATAATTTATCAACCTCAAATAATATTTTAAGGTACATTAAGTAGCTAATGGAAAATGAAAGACCTCTAAAGAGAACCACCAAAATCCTGACATCTAATAAAGCAAAACCTCTAAAATGGATTTTCATAATGTTTTACTTATGTCGTTCTATTAGTAAACTTTTCAAATCAAACATAAGGCAAGGGTTTTAATTATAATAAATTTTCTCAGACCAACGCTTCCTAACAGTAAATAAAAAAATTAACAGCAGCTGACAGAATAGGCTATTTATGGTTAACCAAGAATTTTTTAAAATAGAAATACAGTCTGCCAAATATTTAAATCACACATATTTTTTGGCCTTATAAAGAAATTTATCTTATTACAACTTCAAGTTCTTTTCTGAATTACTACTTGTCAAAATTTGAAGATAACAGTATAATCCAAGATCAGTTTTTATCATTGTAATAAACAGTATGTGAGTCCTAAAAATGGACAAAAATGGTTTTATGGGAGCAGTTAATAAAATGTTTTACAAGATGAATCCAGTTCTTTTTCAATTTTGTTTAATCCAATTGAAATACCAAAATTTTATTTTTATGTTCATAACTTTGTGCTATTTAACAACATACAAATAGGCAAAATTTCATTTTGCAAATGGGTGAGAAACTTTTGTAAATGCATTTCAAACAAAACTTAAAATAAATCATACCTATCATTGTCAATAATAAGGAACCTTGAAAATTATATCATAAATTTAAATGCTTTGGATAAGTTATAATGTAATACAACATATACATTTTTAAAACATATTTCTCCTATATCCCATTATCTATTCTTTTGTTGGTAGCAAACCAACTGTATTTTAAAGTCTCATTCAAAGTGAAATTAATATGTATAGATGTTTATTACAAAATATACAATTGCATTTTATTTGAATTACTGTGGAGGAATTAATGAATTTTAATTTGAAAATCTTGCTACTTTGTTTAGAAATGGTTCACGTTTCTTTTTGTATAAACTCGGGAAACTTATCATAATTAGTACTCATCCAATTTCACCCATTTTGTTTTTATTGGTAGGTGTGGGGTTCACAGAAATAATCAGCATGGGAAGTGATTAATAGAAGTAATCGGCAGGAAAAAGGGTTCATAGAGATGAACAGCAGGGGAGGGGTTCATAGAATTAATCAGCAGGAAAAAGGTTCATTGGGATAATCAGTATCAAAGAGGTTAAGAGAAATAAACAGCAGGGGAGGGGGTTCTTATACATGATCAGAAAGAGAGGAGTATCAGTATGGGTGTGGTTTACAGAAATACTCAAAAGTGAAGGGTTTAAAGAAATAATCAACATGAGCAGGGTTCCCTAAAATAATAAACAGGGGAGTGGTTTACAGAAATAATCAGCAGTGGAGGGATTCACAAAAATAATCAGCAGGGGGTTTAAAGAAATAATCAGCAGGGGAGGGGGGTTCAAAGAAACAATCAGCAGTGGAGAGGTTCACTGAAATAATAAACAGGGGTGTTGTTTGCAGAAATAATGAGCAGGGGAGGGGTTAACAGAAATAATAAGCAGGGGAGATGGTTCATACAAATTGTAAGCAGGGGAAGGATTCATAGAATTAATCAGCAGGAAATGGATTAACAGAAATAATTAGAATGGGAGGGTGTTCTTATTCATGATCAGAAAGGGAGGATGTTCACTAAAATTATCAGTATGGGTGTGGTTTACAGAAATAATTGTCAGTGAAGGGTTCAAAGAAATAATCAACAGGGGAGAAGGTTCGCTGAAATAATAAGCAGTGGAGTGATTGACAGAAATAATCAGCAGGGGAGGGGTTCACAAAAATAATCAGCATGGGAGGGGTTCAAAGAAATAATCAGCAGGGAGCATGTTCAGCAGGGGAGAGGTTCACTGAAATAATAAGCAGGGGAATCGTTTGCAGAAATAATGAGCATGTGAGATGTTAACAGAAATAATAAGCAGGGGAGAGAGTTCACAGAAATAATTAGTAGGGAGCATGTTCAAAAAAATTATCAGCACAAGATGGGTCCACAAAATAATCAGCAGACAAGGGGTTCACAGGAAAAATCAGCAGGGGAGAAGGTTCACTGAAATAATCAGCAGGGGAGAAGGTTCACTGAAATAATCAGCAGGGGAATTGCTTACAGAAATAATCAACAGGGACGGGTTCACAGAAATAACTAGGGCTGTCGTTAAATGGCACCCGCTCATTCAATCCTGAATCAATATGGTAAGTGCAAATTAAAGTGTGTATTGACACAATACAGGTGTGGACACAGTACAAGTGTGGACACAATACAAGTATGAACACTATGACATACCACCACCATTTTTCCAGAAAATATGCCAAGTTCAAAACACCAAAGTTGCAATAACTTTCTCAAAATTTGATGATTCAGTCTGAAAATAACAGGTTCATAGATTAATACACATTCATACACAGGTACTACACATTCTGACAAAATCTGAAAAAGATATTCTGAAGAGGGTCTGTGATTGCCTGTGGACAAAAAGTTTCCATACGGGTACTAAGTACAAAAATATTGAAGTAGTCGTAATTTTTTCGAAACTTAATGAATCAATCTGAAAATACCAGGTGCACATGTTTATATGATAATGAGCATTCTGACAAAATTTGAAAAAAAACATTCAGAATGTTTTCAGAGATAAGCTTCGGACAATTTTTTTCAGTATAAATTCTGGATCTCCTGAAGTTGATGATCCCAATACATGTATACAAGTATTGTTAACAATACATGTACATTTATTTTGTACATGTATTGTTAGTTTTTTTTTTTTTAAATTTGTATTGTTATATTTAATGATTAAATAAACAATTTATGTTTAATTGGATATCCTGTTTACGTAACACATTAGGTGTGTGATTTATGTCTTCTTTTTACTAAAATTAGTTAATTTAGTATTGTTTGTGTATTGATTACTAATGAAACATCTTGACTTTTATAATCAAGAGCCTAGAGACACAAGTTGTTGAAATAGATGATATTCAAAGTAAAACAAGTTGTTTATATATACAATTGCCATTTTCAGAAGACAGAAATAACCAAAATTTTCTTAAGAAATTGCCCTTTTCTGACCATATCATTCAAAAGATAATATTGAAATAACCATATTTTGTTTCTACCATGCAAACTCTAGTTGTTCAAATTATCATATTCCCCATAAGAAAATGACTTGTTGAAATTACCTTATTGGTGACATTCAGTTATTCAAAAGAAATAGTCAAAAAACATAATTTAAGAAATATAATACAAATTAGATAAATATGCAATGACACAATGCTATATTGTATACTGCAAAAAAGTATTAACCAAGTTGTCACATCACAATTTGAAATGTCTCTTAAAATGGGTACTGTGATGGTTGAATAAACTTTCATCAATGTAAATTATAACATCAGGTCCACCGAGATCGATAGGTATACAGGAAAGGGGGAAGGTGTGGATACCCATAAACTGGTTGAACCCTACCGATAGCTTTAGCTAGTGTAGGTACCAAGTCGTTTTTCCAAAGTTCCTATAGGTATTTCTGTTTGTGAATTGTCTCTAGTCTGTTTAGTGTTTTTGAATATTCATTTTGCTTTTTGTTGCGCCTGAATATTAAGGTAGATAGACAGCAATATTCATATCCATGAGATTTTGTTGTTAGTCAGCACAATTGGAGAACCAATCATACTTGTCCGAAATCTGTAATAAAAAGTACGGATCACCATGCTTGCTTTTTCTAGAATTGAGATTAAAGTTTGCTCATTTTTAGCCATTTTTTTCACCTAAATTTACAAAGAATGCACGGAGAAAATATTGAAAGGCAACTTTTAGCTTAAAAGGATTGAACTTTTTATCCATGAGAATTTGATGTATTTTTGCGAACTGATAGTTTATGACGTAATTTATTGGTTACAAGAAAAAATTGTATATGTCACCATGCTTTTAAGTTAGATATTTTACAAAGTTTCCGGATTTAACATTACTTACGGGAAAAGGGAGTTAATTCGCGGCAATGTAAACGAAATATGACGTTTCATATCTGTCATTCAATTATGACGTCACAAAAGAAAAGCCGTAAGATTACTGTTCTGGCCCAAAAATCAAACTTACTCCGTATCCGGCTCTTTATTTTTCTAATGCGCAATTTAATTGCGCAGCGCAATAGTGTCTATCTACCTTAAGATTGTCTTATGTTCACTTCCTATATTATAGGGTTGAAAATAAATAATAGCGCTAAAATGAATAATTTATTACGATATATCTTTGAATATAGTGCTCAAAATATATAAATTTATATAAAATACTGCATCTATTTGTAGTAATTAAATAAATTGGTAACAATACACATGTTCAAATAATTATTTTAATTAGACAGGTAACAATACATGAACAATACATATAGCAATACATGTACAAAATAAATATAAATGTATTGTTAACAATACATGTATACATGTATTGGGATCATCAACTTCAGGAGATCCTAAATTCTACGTCAGAAATCACAAAAATGCTATACCTTTATAAAAAATCAATGAATCAATCTGAAAATAGGAGATGCACACAAGTTCCTATAGTTACTAGCATGCATACAAAATTTCATTGAGAAATATTGTAGGGTTTCAGAGATAAGCTCCGAACAAAAAATGTCTATGGACAGATGGACGGATAAACAGACGGAAAGACAGACAAGATGATTCCAATATACCCCCTAACTTCATTTACAGAAATATTCAGCAGAGGAGGGGTTCATATAAATATTCAGCAGGGGAGGGGTTTATATAAATAATCAGCAGGGATAGGCTCACAGAAATAATCACCAGAAGAGATATTCACAGGATTAATCAGCACAGGATGGGTTACTAGTAATAATCACCAGAGGAGATATTCACAGGATAATCAGCAGGGGAGGGGTTACTAGTAATAATCAGCAGGGAAGGGGTTCATATAAATAATCAGTAGTAACTATTTTTTTACACAAAGCTGACTTTATTCCAAATGAGAGCTGTGGGAAAGTTGACATGTAGACCATGTTTTTTAAAATAATTTACAGGACTCTCATAAAATTTATCAAACAATAGTTTTTTTTCAAATCACTAACGATATTATTCATTTAAGGTAGATAGGCACCTATATTTACATCCATGAGATTTTGTTACAAATCAGCACAATTGAAGACCACATCATACACACTTGAAATCCACAATAACAAGAGTTGTCTGAAGACAACATAGCTCACAAGGGACTAGAATGACCTCAATGAACAATAAATTTGAAATAATACATTATTGTTATTGTAATGTTTAAAATTTTCCAATGTGATAGACAGAAGTCACATGCCAAATAGGAACTCCCTTCCACTAAAAGAATAAGTACTATAAGCAGCTTTCAAGTTTTTTATAATTGCCATCAGGACAATGTCAAGGTCAAAATGTCTACAACTCTGGTACTGCCAGAAAGGTTTCTTCATAGGTAAGTCACATACTAAATATAAACACCCTATCACATAAACAACTAACTTCTAGAAGCAAGATTAAAATTTTTGAAAAACTGCCCCCAGGGCAAGGTCAAGGTCAAAATGTTTAATAATATGGTCCAGGACAAGGTCAAGGTCAAAATGTTTAATAATATGGTGCTGCTAGAATACTATCATCATAACAAAATCACATACCAAATATGAACATCCTACCAATGTGTACCTTCTAGAAGCAAAGTTAAAGTCCTTAAACTAAAAGCATACCTACTGGAGACAAGATTAAAGTTTTTTTTTAAAAATTGCCTTCCGGGCAAAGTCAAGGTCAAAATGTCTACAAATATGGTACTGCTAGAGAGCATTTGCAATAAGGAAGTTACATACCAAATATCAACATCCTATCATTTAAGGTCTCCATTCCACAAGCAAGGTTAAAGTTTTTGTTGATGACGCCGATGACACCGATGCCAGGGTATGACAATAGCTCTCTGGACATTCGCCCCAGCGACCTAAAAGGTATGTGTCACCCTGCTTATTTTTTCTAGAATGTAGGTCAAAGTTTGTGTATTTTTTGCCATTTTTTCATCTAAACTTACAAAGAATGTACGGGGAAAATATGGAAAGGTTAGGCAATCTTTAACTTAACAGAAATGAACCTTTTATCCATGAGGATTTTTTGTACTTTTGTTATTAGACCATTTATAATTTAAACTACGGGAAAAGGCAAAAAAAATGTATAGGTCACTATGCTTTTAACAGGAATACTTTACAAAATTACCATAATGAACATTATTTACAGGAAAAGGGAGTTAATTTGGGCAAAGTAGACGAAATATGACGTTTCGCTTTAGTCAATCAGTTATGACAGCACAAAGCAAAACCTGTCAAATGATTATTCCAGCCAAAAAATCAAACCAAAAACCCATATTACTCTATATTTTTCAAATGAGCACTTAAATTGCGCATAGCAACTGTGTCTATCTATATATAACAACACATTGACAACTACATAGACAATCAATATGCTTCTGGTCATTTTTAAGACATCAGAATCACATAATTATCTCCTTCTCCAATGTTATGTGAGGTAGAACTGCAACATGCAGTGTTTTATTGTGCTGAAGTGAATATATCCTGATTAATCATGCAATTGGATTTGTTAGCTTAGGTGATAAGAGACCATGTCCTTTTAGTAGAAAATAACACAATACCAAAGTTATTGTAAATTTACCTTCTGCATATGGCCATTCCAAAACTTATGTCTCATCAGTGCAGATGAAATCAAAACAGTGAAAATCCAGATGTACATAGTCTAATTTTCTAATTTAGATGTATGTTTTCAAAAAATCAGTTTTGAGGCCAGTACTGATGTACTGGACTACTGGGCTGGTTTCAAAACAATTTTATAACAAGTTAAGATGTTTATGTGAATAACTACATAAGCCTCCACCACTTCTTTAATTAGTTAAATCAATTTGAAATGGATTCTTAATATTTTGGTTAGAGTTATCTTTCTTTACATACAAAACATATGAAAATGGAATCTAAGATTTAAATTTTGACCTCTGTGGCCTTGACCTTTGACCTGACCTCACTTTTGAGGCATATTGATGTTCCTCTTGACTATACCTACACAAATTATGACAAGTCTATCTTGAATACTTACAGAAGTTGAAGCCAAGGTTAAAGTTTCAGACGCATGGACAGACAGACAGACACACAGACAGACAAAAACAATATGCCCCCAATCCTTGATCTGGGTATAAAAAAACATCATTTCTAGCACAATGAAATTATTGTTTGAGCTTCAAATGGTTCATATTTGTCTAAGTAATATATCCCTACACCTTATGGCTCAGGGGGCATTAATCACAGACAGGGAACATAAACCTAATATATCCCCTGTTCAGATTCAAAAACAATATTATTTAATCATAAGAATTGAACACATTATTTTGAAGTTTCATTTGGATATGAAAGTGTTGATTGAAGCAAATTTTTAATGAAGCTCAGTAGTAATGTGTCATGTCTCTTACCATAAAAGTTTTCTTACTTACAGAATTCTGTTCCATTCCAGAAAATATCAGATATTACACAGGGGTTAACAAAGGTCAGCCGGCATCAATCACTTCTGCCAGCCATAATGAGCAAAGGGAATAAATTGTAGTATCTACTTGCTTTAATCTTTAAGGACTTATTATTTAGAGAAGGTGGGGTGGATCAACTGTTTTATCCATGGGTTACATTTCCAATAGAAAGAGATATGAATATCCCCTGTTTAGCTTAGGTAAGATCGATGACCAGTTTTCAATCAGTTCAGGGTAAAAAGGGTGCCGGCAAAAGTTAAGAATAAGGTGAACGTTTCGGAGATTTTCCCTGTAAGTATGTTTCTTAAGTTACTATGAAAGAAAACTTACCAAGTAATATTTGATATGTTTACTCTGTAGATCTCTCACCTGAAATTACCATTGCAGTGAATTTGCTTAGTAATGTGTCACTCACAATATTTGCGATATTTACGTACTTTGTGTTTCACTGACCTGAAGTTACCATAGCCTGAACAGTAATGTTTTTCTTGCCATATTTGTGATATTTACCTTGTACATCTCACACCTAAAGTTACCATGGCAGTACACTAAGTTTACTTGTTCCTTGCCATATTTGTGACAATTACCTTGTAGGTCTCTGACCTGAAGTTATCAAGGCAGTGAACTTGTCAAGTAGGGTTTTCCTCACTGTATCTGGCCATTCCTGTGGAAATGTACCTGAAAGAAGCATATTCTGATGATTACATATTAAACTAGCTCATTTGTAAATATCATGCTTCAAAATTACAGTTTCATTGTTTAAGCAATCATTTTTACAAAAATAAATGCTTTGATTGATAAAATTTCCAGAAAAATTCAAAGCAGCAATACCTTTTATTAATAAAATATAGTTTATTGCTATTTCCTCAATTTTTAATTGTTCCCAAGCCAAGATAATTCTATTATCACTGCACTGCCCCGATACGAACATATTATCTTCAATCTCTATGGAACTTTAGCAACAGCAAAATAATATTATGTCGAGTGACGTTTCAAGACAAAAATAATCCCAAGAAAGAAAGTGCTATATTTAACCAAAAATAATAACCTAAGCCAAAAAAAAATTTCAGTGGAAAAAGAAACATATATATGGTATATATCAGGAAGAGAATTAGCGATAAAAACACTGTTAGTAATTTGTTTTGCTCGGTTGGATTTCTCAGCTCCGAATGCATCTCATGCTATGGCACTCAATGCAATACAAGCAGAGAATTTCATACTCGCATAACAAATTACTAATATTATATATATACATTATCAATTATACCATGATCAGGTTAACCTAGAACTGTTTTTTTCACTAAAAGATTTTCAATGGATTTCAACAGTGTAATGCCAGGCCAAAAAATAATTTGAAAGTTAAAAACCTTTCAGAGTTTCTCTAGAATGAAAGCCAGGTGTAATCTCAAAGTCAGGTTATCTCCATATAGGTATATAGATAATATCGTTGCACACAGTTTTATATAATATGAATGATAATGTGTTGGTAAGGTGAGCTGCAAAGGTAGAATATATGATTCCGAATGCCAACAGTGATGAAAATCATCTTTTTAAACCTGTTAACATCGGAAAATCCAGCAAGGTCTTCGGCTGTATTTAAACCCCTGCTTGTTGTCATCTATGGCAACATATATTCTACCTTTGCAGCTCACCTTACCAACACATTATCATTCATATTATATAGAGCTGTGTGCAACGATATTATCTATATACCTAATGATCTTACCTGTTGCAACCTTATCTTTCTTCTATCTATTTTCCTTCCCAACTTATGTTCATCGTGTACTATGTTACAACTCTAGAATTCCTACGAGGAGGAATGACCTGGTTACCGAAAGCTATATTTTTATATAGCCTAGGTGGCCGAGTGGTCTAGGGCTGTACATAGTGCAGGCGGTGTTGCCATAGATTGCAACAAGCAGGGGTTCAAATCCAGCCGAAGACCTTGCTGGATTTTCCAATGTTAACAGGTTTAAAAAGATGATTTTCATCACTGTTGGCTTTCAGAATCATATATTCTACCTTTGCAGCTCACCTTACCAACATATTATCAT
Organism: Modiolus philippinarum; assembly: GCA_002080025.1. Taxonomy (NCBI): domain Eukaryota; kingdom Metazoa; phylum Mollusca; class Bivalvia; order Mytilida; family Modiolidae; genus Modiolus; species Modiolus philippinarum. Next base: position 143,898 of record MJUU01013553.1, on the reverse strand, counting down.
TCATATCTCCATATATATTGTTCAGCTAAACCTGTCAATAAACTAAACTCCCCTTTTGACTACAAATTTTGTTCAGTTTAGACAGGTGTTTGGGTTTACACCTGTAGGGTTCAGACTGATCTTTAGGTACAGTACAACAAGTCTGATCTAGACTGATTTCAGTTTAAACAAGACTGTCACTGTATATAAAGAGGTTATTTAACATCCTTGCTGCATTATGCAAACATTTTCCAATACAATATGTGTGAAAGTATTTACTTCACAGACAACAGCTCCCTAGATACATTTTTATTCATCGCACAGAGCTTAAATTAGTTTTACTTCTGAGAAACTAGGATTTTAATGTTCAGTCATTCTTTTTTAATATTGATTTTAAATATTATTGTTTTGGCTTTATGTTTTACCTTCTATTTGGCAAAAGGATTCTTCAGGTTTTGTATACAAATAAGCATAAATCAAATAGGAACGAAGTCCAGATAATATAGATCAGGTTAAAGTGATCATCTCTGTTCATTATCAGGTAATCCTAATTCTAACTGTAATAGTATTGGATACACCAGACTAAGGAAATTCCACTGAATGTGAATAATATTGTACTGTTTATAATTATCTCTATATTAAATGTTTATATTTATTATTTGTATTAATTGTGAGTAATATGTCAAGAGATGACCCACGACTGGATTAATAAATTAATGTATTTTATTGTGTTGTATTCTTAGCAAGTTTATGATAGAAACTTGCATATCAGTATCTGAATATCAACTGGAATTTTTTTTAATTTTAAGAGACGAACATTCTCAAAAGCACCACATTTATAGTTGCAATTCATGTACTACATGACAAAGTCTGGATCATATATAAACTTGAGAAGGTTATTAAATCAAAATTTCCTAAATTTTTCAATCTACGGTTGAATTTCAATGGCTGGAACTGCAATATCTGGAACACAATGGATGTCTCGACTCTTTTCTTCGAATTTATACACAATTAGACCAACAATACCTTCTGCTGGAACTATTTTAATTGGTCCCTTGGGTGTTTGAGCCATCTCTTTCTCCCAATTAGGCAAAACAAAAAAATACATTAGCTTCTCAGGCCCCTGCCTCATCTCTTTTCTGGGAACTAATTTTACTTTTTTATTCAAGTTTCAAATAAAAAAAAAAAAGAAAAATCACCTGCCTCATCACTTTTTGGGCATTTCAGCAATGTAAAAAGATGCCTCATCATGATTTTGAACCAATAAAAATAAAAATCTTCTCCCTCCCTGCCTCATCATTTTTTCAGAAAAATTGCCTGAGAATCTAATCATTATTTTTGTATGGCCTTACTCACTCGTCATTTAAACTGACCTTCCACTTTAAACTTACTGTCTGGCAATTATTTTGACATTTTCCATAAATTATAGATCACTGTGACCCTGACCTTTGACCTTTTTCTAATTGTTTTACCCCAAGAAGTCTTACTTGATTTAGAAGGAAATTTTGTGAGTAATTGTTCCATACTAAATATTTTTGACATCTTCAATCCATTAATATCTTAAGTCAATCTGACCATTTCCTGTGACCCACAGGTAGCCATCTTGGATGTGATGCTGACTTGTCAAACATATTTTTCAATGGTGCCAACTAAAGACCATTGCGACATAGGATAAGTCCAACTGGCCATGTACATTTGTACTTTCAGAGGAGAAGGTTTTTTTTTAAACAGAGTCCAATGCTGGACAACAAAGTTCTCTGCTGGCAGTCATCTTTAATGAGGTGCCAAACACATTTGTAGAGACTTTATGTCATGTACATTTACTATATATTGTTTACATTGTTTAAAGAGGCCCATTCAATGACTATTATGACCATTTTTTATTAGCTCACCTGGCCTAAAACGCCATGTAAGCTTTTGCCATCACTTTGCGTCCGTCGTCTGTCCGTCCGTCCGTGAACAATTTCAAAAATCTTCTCCTTTGAAACTGCTGAGCCAATTGTAACCAAACTTGGCCTGAAGCATCACCATGCAGTTTCAAAATTGTGTTCGATTAGTCCGAAGACCAAACAACATGGCTGCTGTTACTAAAAATAGAACATAGGGGTAAATTGCTGTTTTTCTCAAATAACTCAAAAACCCTTACAGATATCAAAAATCTGAAACGAGTAAAAGTGATCAGCATAGCAAGATCTACCTGCCCTGCAATTTTGAAGAAAATCTGAAACCCGTCTTGGAGTTATTGCCCTTTTTCCGTAAAATTTTCAAAATTTAAGCATTTTTTATTTTTATTTCAGAAAGTGTAACAGATAGAGGTCAAGTGTATATTGCAAAAAGGTTCAGCATATCAAGATCTACGAACCCTGAAATTTTGAAGAAAATCCAAAAACCCTTGTAGGAGTTACTGCCCTTTTTTCACTGAATTTTCAAACTTTTCATATTTTTTGTCTTTTATTTCAAAAACTAAAGAAGATGAAGGTTAAGTGTAAATTGTTAAAATGTATGCCATGCTGTGTGGATTTCAAAACTGGTGTTTAGAATTGTTTGTTGACCGCTATTTTCAAAATGGCCGCCAAAAAAAGGCGGGAAAATTCAACATTGTTCGATTTCAATGAAATTTGGTTTCAAAACCAGTGTTGAAAAGTGTTAGTTGACCGCCATTTTCAAAATGGTCGCCAAAAAGGCGGGAAAATTCAACATTGTCCGATTTCAATGAAATTTGGTTCTCAATTAGGAATTGATGTTTCAACTAAGGCGGGAAAATTCAACATTGTCTGATTTCAATGAAACTTGGTTTCCAAATAGTAATCGATGTCACAACTTCAAAACTGATGTTAAAATTTGTCAGCTTACAGCCATTTTCAGAATGGCTGCCAAAAAAGGTGGGAAAATTTCACATTGTCCGATTTCAAAGAAACTGGTTTCCAAGTGGATATTGATGTTTCGACTTCAAAACAGGTGTTGAAAATTGTTTGTTGACCGCCATAAAAGATGGGAAAATTCAACATTGTCTGATTTCAATGAAATTGGTTTCCAAGTAGATATTGATGTTGGGACTTGAAAACTGGATTTGAAAATTGTTTGTTGAGAGCCATTTTCAAAATGGCCACAAAAAAGGCAGGAAAATTCAACATAGTCTGATTTCAATAAAATTTGGCTTCCAAATAGATTTTCAGAATGGCTGCCAAAAAAGATGGGAAAATTTCACATTGTCCGATTTCAATGAAATTGGTTTCCAAGTGGATATTCAGGGCTCACCAAACTGGGCGATTAGGGCGATTAAGTCGCCCTGTTGTGCCTCAAGTCGCCTAAAGTTGCCCCCAAAAGTGAATTCAAGTCGCCTGAGCATTTTGACACTTCTAATTATAACCCTTTCTATTTCCGGTAACAAGGAAGTAAATTGATAAGATTTCTAATGCTTATTCCTGTGTTTGCAAAGATCAAAGATTGTTTACATCATCTCATGGTTTTACAATCAAGACTTATTAACTTTGTAGTATACATTTATTAAAAAAAATCATTGGAAATTGTCCTAAATGTTTACGTTTCAACTACAGTTCAAACCGGAAGTGGTCTATATAAAGAATGTCCACAAACGTAAACAATCTATTTATATCCCTCTAATATTTTGAGAACCATTCAAAAAAGAATGAAGCAGATTAGCAACTGTCTCTTGAGCAACTGAGTGATAAACTACCCATTTACTAAAGAGGATAAATAAAAGAAAATTTATGTCATGTAAATCTAACCTAAATGCAGGAGCACCTCCACATATAATTGATAAGTAGCTGAAATCATATTTTTTTTATATAAAATCTACATTGTAGATCTTGAAATATCAATGGTATTTTAATGATTAAAACTGATTTATTACCATTGTTGAATAAGTGTATATGTAAATCAAATACAAAAGTCTTGAAAATTCAGGTGCGGATACGTGCAAACAAGTCTCCCTGTCATGACCTGAAGTCTCCCTATTTCTACCCTCAGGGAGACTTCAAGTCTCCCTGTTCTTTTGAAGTGTGGTGAGCCCTGGATATTGATGTTTCGACTTCAAAACAGGTGTTAATAAAGGGCTACGCCGAGCGCAGCATGATACGACCGCAGCATGTCGTCCACTGAAATTTGAAAAAGTGTAATTTAAAGTGAGTATGGACATAGGAAAGAGCTTGACACAATAATTAGATGGACGCAATAAGGAGATTGACCGAGTAATTAGCTGGACACAAACCAAGGAAAATAAAAATTAGCCCTTATGACTCCTTATGATTCCTCTTTGACCCTCTATAGCTCAGAAACGGTAAGAGCTACGCCGAATCCATTGACATTATGCTGAAAGCTTATATCAAGAGGAATCAAAAGAAAAAAATCCCATCGAAATGCGATGAAAAATAAAAATTTAAGGTAATCTGTAAATTTACGATTTTGGCCCCCTTCGGCCCCTCATAGCT
>MJUU01013553.1:108939-138936 GCA_002080025.1 Modiolus philippinarum | reverse complement strand
GGAATCCTTTGGAAAAAATTGCATCAAAATCGGACTAAAAATAAAAAAATGAAATTTTTGAAATTCGCCCCTTTTGGGCCCCATTTATCTCGTGAACGGTACATGCCACGTGAAATCCGTTGGCATACTCCAGATTGGAAATTTTCTAAGGAGTTTACTGAAAGAAACCCCATCAAAATCCGATAAATAATAAAGATTCTACAGTCAAATATGTGAAAACAACCAATTTAACCCCTTTTGGCCCCTTTTTCTAAAACGGTCGGGGCCAGGAACATAAAATTATAGCCCGGGCTAAAGCATGTGCCAAGAAACATCATACTAAAATTTGAAAATGATCTGTTCACTGGAACCAAAGTTATGCTGTCCACAGACACAAAAATACCCAATTTTACCCCTTTTTGGCCCCTTTTTCTGAAACGGGTGGGGCCATAAACCCGAAATTAAAACCCGGGATAGCCATTATGCCAACAAACCACATACTGAAATTTGAAGATGATCTGTCCACTAGAAACAAAATTATGCTGGCCACAGACGCCGACGCCGACGCCGACGACTGCGCCATAACATAATACGACCGCAAAATTTTTGCGGTCGTATAAAAATTGTTTGTTGACCGCCATAAAAGATGGGAAAATTCAACATTGTCTGATTTCAATGAAATTGGTTTCCAAGTAGATATTGATGTTGGGACTGGATTTGAAAATTGTAATTTAAAAATATGGTGTTGAAAATTGTTGTTGACTTCCATTTACAAAATGATGTCTCAACTTCAAAACTTGTGTCAAAAGTGGTCCTTGGCAAGAACATTTGTGTGAAAAAAGTCCAACAAAGAAATATAGTAAAACATGATCAGACTTTAAATACAGTTCAAGATATTGGTGATGTTCGAAATACCAAAGTTTGAGGGACTGAAGTTTGTTTGTATAACTTACAGTGTTAGCTGGATTGTGGAAATTGAAGCCAGGTGAGCGATACAGGCTACTGGGAGCCTCTGGTTTCAACTGGCTTTAAAGCTTCAGAGGAAAAGATTTTTTTTTCAAGACCAAGTATGTTTCAACTAATATTGTGATTACAGAGGAAAAGATCTTTGAATAAAAAGTTCTACAACAGACAGATAACTGAAGGTAGAAGGGTGGTTGATGGATGCTAAGTGATGGCAAAAGCTCACCCTGACTGTAGCCATGTGAGCTGAAAACTGTATCAATTCCAATGAATACAATTTGCCAACTTTTTATTTCAGAAAACAACAGTGAAATCTGTTTAAAAAACAACCCTAATGAAACTGAAAATCTTTTTTAACCAGACAAGCATATTCTGAACCTATTAATGGGAAAACCTTTGTAATCAGTCAAACAATCTAATCACAAAGTAGCTTGGTTTAGACAAATTTCATTTTTTTATATTCCATGCTTTATTTCAGTATTCCGTACTGGTTTAAGGTAGTATGGGGGTTTAAAACTGCACATCATTCTTGTGCATCTGACAGAAAATGGAATTCACTATGGGAATGTTGGGGAAATGCTTTGCGATGTCTTATGATAGTTAAATTTGTTCAAAAACACCACTTTTAATCGGTAACTATTAAGAAAATCAAACCTTTTCAGTAAACTCCTGTTCTATTAAGGGGAGATAATTTGTATACAATTAATAGAAAAAAATCAGTTTTTTCATTTTATTCAAAAATTAGTTCGGTGACCCCAAATTTTTTTCAGACAAATCAAAGGAAAGTATATTAGCTAGTAATTTACCAAATTTAAATAAATTGTATCTGATGTAACTAAACTAAATGAAAAATTTTCTTAAAACTCACTAATTTTTCCCTATCATCTTAACCAAAAATAGGTGATTTTCAGATGACAGGTTTCACCCTTATATGGCTGGTGACCCCTGATTTTTATTTTATTTTTTGAATGCCCTAATAACAAAGAATAAGTCATGAAAATATCAGGAAATTCTACCTGACAATTTTTAGACCCCTGTACCACCTTAAATGGCACCAATTGGGTAAATATCCAAAAGCATAAGCAATGTCACAAAAAATCTTCACACTGAAATTAATGACATCAAATATGTTCTATGCAAAGTCATCAATAAAACCCATGGTATGGCTGTAGTTACATTGCACACCATGGGTACATCTTAATCACTAAATGTCATGTTAAAATCAAAACAATCCATGTCTGTTGGTTTAAAGTTAATGTATGCATTATTGTCAATTATCATTTATTTCCCCCTCACTTTGCTCAGCTATGCTCTGGGTAAAAAATTAATAAAAATAATGAGAATCCATATGTAAATATTAAAAAAAAACTCCAAAAGTTATGAGTTGTTTTTTAATTAAATGCCTGGCTTCATTATTATATCTCATGCCTTGCTTCAATGTGTATTCAATACTTGGCTGCAATGCATATTCCATGTCTGGTTTCAATTTATTTCCCATTCAATGAATATTGCATGCTTGGTTTCAATGTGTATTGTCTGCCTTGTTTCAATGTTTATTCCATGCCTCTGCTGGTGGACTGTTAGTCCCCCAGGGTATTCATTAACCCAGTAGCCAGTATTTCGGTGCTGGCCCTAAAACCTATTTTATTTTTGAAACTTGAAATATCTAAATTTTAGAAAATTAAGTTTAAAACAAAGGAGTATCTCCATCTTGCATAGCTCTGTCCTTAGCTGATTTTTGCTACTTTATTCAGATTCAATTGGTTGCTTGTTCTATTACAGATTTTACTTATATTTTGGTTAAATGGACTTCCAAATGTTTAGATTTTATCTGCAGTGAAAGGACATAGTTGTCAAAAATGCGAATATGCAGAAACAAAATTCACAGTAACTTCGGTACTTTTTTATTTTTTTCACTAAGCCAATGCCACTGCTGGTCGACTGTTGGTCCCGAGGGTATTCATCAACCCAGTAGCCAGTACTTCAGTGCTGGCCGGAAACCTATCTTATTTTGAAACTTGCAATATCTAAATTTTAGAAAATTTTGTTTAAAACTAAGGAGTACCTCCCTCTTGCATAGCTCCATCCTTATCTGATTTTGGCTTTTCTATTTAGATTCTATTAGTTATTTGTTCTCTATCATGTATTATGGTTTATGNTTCTTACTCTTGCTTCTGTTTCTTCAATCAATTTCTTTCTTTCACTGTCATTTAATACTGTTTGTGTTTGTTTTGTACGTATATTTCTTTTTCATTTCATTATATTTTTCTAATTCATCTAAAACTAATTTAAATTCATTTTCATTTATCTGTCCATCAGTTAAAGCTTTTGATATTAAATTTTTTATACTATTCAACTTGCTTTCTGCCAGTGTTTTAATTTCGTAATGTTTCTTTGATTTTGTTGTAAGTTTACGTCTAACAAGTTTAACACAAGCACCTAAACCTCCACACGCGACAGCTGCAATTTGCAATGGAAGAAAGGGGGGCATTGCAATTCCTACACCTGCTAAAATAACGGAGGCTGAAATAAGACTTGTGTCTACGCCATCCGTTACGTTAACTCCTCGTTTATATTTCTTGTATAGTGATTTACGTTTATCTCTCTCATTTATTAACGTTTTTTCTATTTCTGTTATTTTTTGTAGTCTATAATTTTGTCCATCTTCTGTAGGTAATTCTGGATATAATGGTAAATCTGGGGCCGTTGGTTGCTTCATTTTTAAGGGTATTTTTTTGTTAATTACAGTTTAAACAAAATTTTCTTTTGACATTAAAAATACTTTATTACAAAAAGACAAGACAAAAAAACAATAATAATCTCCAAAATTAATAATCAAACACCGATATTGTTAGGAAACTACCCCGGTTATGCATAACCGTTTCTAAATATAGGATTGAGAAAAAGTCACTCCTTATACGGAATATATATAGAAAGTTATCCCAGTCACTGATCATGTGTGATCACTCCTTATATGGAATAAGAAAATCAATATCACATTCTATATCAATGCTCTAGCTAAATCGCGGGTTGTCAGGATGTCAAAATCAATATCAAATATACAATTATAGATTGAGAAACTACCCCAGCTATGCATAACCGTTTCTAAATATAGCATTGAAAAAAAGTCACTGTACGGAATATATATTTATCCCAGCCACTGATCATGTGTGATCACTCCTTATATGGAATAAGATATTCAAAAACAGAAAAGTAATTGATCTTTCGCGTTCTAGCTGGAGCGGCAGTCAACACAATACTTAACAACGAATAACGGTACTACTGATCATATATGATCACTCCTAATATGGAATAAGAAAATCAACAGAAAAGTTAATTGACTATTGATCTTTCGCGTTATAGCTGGAGCGGCAGTCAACACGAATAACGGTACTACTGATCATATATGATCACTCCTTATATGGAATAAGAAAATCAACAGAAAAGTTAATTGATTATTGATCTTTCGCGTTCTAGCCTAGAGCGCCGTTACCAAGTCCGATACATAATGTTTGTATATTGTCGCTATGCAATAGATATATTCCAATTAATTGAGGCATTTCTTCTTTATAATATTCAGTAATAATAACAGACTGTTCCGTTGACCACATCCCTGAAATACACTAATTCTGCATTTCTTAAATAATCCAACAATTTAGATGAATTTTCTATTTCTTTTTCAAGCTAATAACGCGACAACATCATCTAAGTTATAACGTGTAAACATTCTCTTGACAACCAGGTAAATATTTACAATGATCGATTTAGTGTATTTAAAACTCATGTCCTATTGAATAGCACTTCACAAATGTAAAAAGCAATTTAAGTTGTAGTCGTATTGATCCGTTTTATTACTAGACTATATTGATAGAATTAATTAAAAATCACAATTTACATTTTACCATTTCTCGAGGTTGGGGCGCACTGGGGAAATTTTTTTCATTTGTGTTTTAGAAATTTTATTCGCTGAACTTCCGGAATTTTTTTTATACTGTGTTAGACCCGCACTAGAATTTCTTCTTCGGTGTACCCCCGGCTGTTTAATTTTTTATCATTTTTCCTGTGTAACTATTTTTTCCTTTTCTGCTGTTTTTTTTTTTTTTTTGGAGGGGGGTCAAAATTTTAAATTTTTTTTATCACTTTTTTCTGTGTAACTCTTTCCCCTTCGGTGTACTCCAGGGTAATTTTTTTGAGGGTGGGGTGAAGGTGCTAAAGCTTTTTTGTTATTCTATATAAACCTATACTGGTTATGCATATCCCGTGGGCGCGGCAAGGCGGCGGCCACGGGATATGCATAACCTATAACTACTACTATGGGAATGTTGGTAAAATGATTTTCGATGTCTTATGATAGTTAAATATGTTCAAAAACACCACTTTTAATCGGTAACTATTAAGAAAATCAACCTTTTCAGTAAACTCCTGTTCTATTAAGGGGAGATAATTTGTATACAATTAATAGAAAAAAATCAGTTTTTTTCATTTTATTCAAAAATTAGTTCGATGACCCCAAATCAAAGGAAAGTATATTAGCTAGTAATTTACCAAAGGGGTACGTAGGGACTATAAGGGTCAAATTTGGCCCCATTTCAAATGTTCATATTTTTTTTCAGGGAATTAATTATCTATACGATGTCCTCTTCACGTCTATGTAACTTTTTAATATTTATCACTTAAAATTTCTCCAGCAAACATCGTTGAAAAGATAGACAAAAAACGCGCAAAATTCTTGCATTTTTACAGCAAACGCAATTTTGTGTAACACCCCTGAAGTATACCCACATATATGAGAGTTTTTGTGGAACTTAAGAAAGATTATACACCAGAGAAGTAAATGGGGTATCCAGGTGAAGGTATATGATATCAAGAAAGATGTCTCACTGGTTGCTCTACTAAGATATCCTTATTAACGGTTGCTATGGAGACAAATGTTATACGGTGTTGAGTATATTACAATAAAAATAATAATAAACTCAGGGTTTTCACTCTAAAAAATACAGCATGACACGCAGAATTTGAATTATTTATCAAATAAAATTTATTCATTCAACTGGGTCATGACTATAAATTATCATAGCAACTAAGTGCTAACATTATGTCTGATATAAACCAAATATAATTTAATCCGACTAAATGCAAAAACCTGAGGCTCCCAGGAGCCTGTATCGCTCACCTGGCTTTCAGTTGCCTTAATCAAGGAAACATTGTAAGTTATACAGTTGATCTTCAGTTTCTAAAACTTTTGTAGCTCGAACACCTCCAATATCTTGAACTGTTTTTAAAGTCTGATCATGTTTCAGACTATATTTCTTTGTTGGGCTTTTTTTGACAAAAAACGTTCTTGCTAAGGACCACTTTCGACACCAGTTTTGAAGTCAAGACGTCATTTTGTAAATGGCAGTCAACAAACAGTTTCCAACATCGGTTTTAAAGTCACATCATCAATATCTATTTGGAAATCAAATTTCATTGAAATCGGACAATGTTGAATTTTCCCGCCTTTTTTGGTGACCATTTTAAAAATGGCAGTCAACGAACAATTTTTAACACCAGTCATCAAAACCTTTTTGGAAACCAAATGTCATTGAAATCAGACAATGTTGAATTTTCCCACCTTTTTTGGCGACCATTTTAAAAATTGCGGTCAACAAACAATTTTTAACATCAGTCATCAAAACCTATTTGGAAACCAAATGTCATTGAAATCGGACAATGTTGAATTTTCCCGCCTTTTTTGGCGGCCATTTTGAAAATGGCGGTCAATGAACAATTTTCAACACAGGTTTTGAAGTCGCAAAATCAATAGCTATTTGGAAACCAAATTTCATTGAAATCGGACAATGTTGAATTTTCCCATCTTTTTTGGCGGCCATTTTGAAAATGGCGGCCAACGTACAATTTTCAACACCGGTTTTGAAGTCGCAACTTTAAGAGCTATTTGGAAACCAAATGTCATTGAAATCGGACATTGTTGAATTTTCCCCTCCTTTTTGGCAGCCATTTTGAAAATGGTGGTCAATGAACAATTTTCAACACCGGTTTTGAAGTCGCAACACCAATAGCTATTTGGAAACCAAATTTCATTGAAATCGGACAATGTTGAATTTTCCCGCCTTTTTTAGCGGCCATTTTGAAAATGCGGTCGACGAACAATTTTCAACACCGGTTTTGAAGTCGCAACATCAATAGCTATTTGGAAACCAAATTTTATTGAAATCGGACAATGTTATATTTTCCCGCCTTTTTTGGCAGCCATTTTGAAAATGGCGGTCAACAAACGATTTTAAACACCAGTTTTAAAATCCACACTGCATGGCAAACATTTTATCAATTTACACTTAATCTTCATCTTCTATAGTTTTGGAAATAAAGACGAAAAATATGAAAATTCTAAAAATTCCGTGAAAAAAGGGCAATAACTCCTACAAGGATTTTTGGATTTTCTTCAAAATTTCAGGGTTTGTAGATCTTGATATGCTGAACCTTTTTGCAATATATACACTTGACATCTATCTGTTACACTTTTTGAAATAAAAAATAAGAAATGCACAAATTTTGAAAATTTTACGGGAAAAGGGCAATAACTCCAAGACGGTTTTCGGATTTTCATCAAAAATGCAGGGCAAGTAGATCTTGCTATGCTGATCACTTTTACCCAATATCAGATTTTTTATATCTGTAACGGTTTTCAAGTTATTTGCCAAAAACTGCAATTTACCCCTATGTTCTATTTTTAGCAATGGTGGCCATGTTGTTTGACCAGCCGACTAATCGAACACAATTTTGAGAAGCCATACCCTGGTGATGATTCAAGTGAAGTTTGGTTACATTTGGCCCAGCGGTTTCAGAGGAGAAGATTTTTTAAATTGTTGACAGACAGACGGACGACAGACGACGGACGCATAGTGATGGCAAAAGCTCACATGGCCTTTTAGGCCAGGAGAGCTAAAAATATAAAAATAAAAAAAAAAAAATAAATGAATTATTAAAATAAGATAAAATAAGAAGTTTACAAAGGAGAAGACTCAAGACACTACAATTTTAATTTAACAATGATTTTGTTTCAATTTAGAAAACAGAGTCGGCTGTATTGAATGCATTTGGGGCGCTACATAATTTCTAGCACACCGTTTGAACATTTGGTAAAATTAATTATGAAAAATGCACAAATTATATTCTTTGCGGGAGTAAAAAGTTGTAGCTGATTTACTGTGGTAAAAATCTTAGATTTTATTTATTTTTTTAACCATGTTTGTGCAATTTACATCACATATCTGTCTATCTTTTATATATACCAATAAAATGCAACATAGAGGGGAGATAATCAAGTAAAACGGTTGTTAAATAGCATTTAGACACCACCGAAGTTGCTGATTTCTGGTTTCTTTGAGAAAATTTGTATACTTCAACTTCGTAACTTTGCACGCGTGATTTAGCAGATAATTTGTATTTACAAATAAGGAATCAGGAATTTGTGTGCCATATTCTATATAAGAGCCCATTAATATGCCTTTTAACATAAACGATCAATGTATAAAGCGATTTTTTACTGATTAAGTTTCATTAAAGATCATCACAGGGATTTGGTGGGAGAAGAAGCAGTAGTAAATATACAGACCATTTCCTTGACCGACGTTGAAATTAATATTTGGTTGAGGTGTTTTGCATTTTCAGGAACAAACCTATATTTTGTCTTAGTATGCCCAAAATACAATGACAGGAAAGGTCTTGCCCTCCTCATATATTGTAATAAATTATACTATTGCAAAGAATCATTGAACAGGTGCATGATGGCTTGGTGCGATATGACCCGCCACCACATACCTGAATGTTGGGTCATGACCCGCCACAGCAGAATTTGAGGTTGGAATGTATATAAAACGAAAAAAACGATTTGTTTTTAGGAAATTTTAAAATTGAGGAGAATTACCGTCGTGAAAAGCTCTGCATCCTTAGTTGATTTGGCTTTATTTTCAAATCCAATTAGTGATTTGTTCATGTACATATATATTCCCGCAAACACATAATCAATTTCGCCCCACGTCGTTCTGCACAACAACCTTTTTATCATGCTGTTAAAACTATATTTTAATTTCGCAATCAGTTTAAAAAAATGATAGGTTAGACTTCGGTAATTAGTTAAGTATAAGTCTACCACATTACACGGCAATTTTTCCGTAATTATAAACACCAAAACCATTTCATTTTCGAGGAGAGGTCATGTATTGCAAAGAAAAAGAAACTCTGAATTTTGAGATGGAAAAAAAATTCAGAAATACAGAAAAGGGCATTAGATCCGGTATTTTTACTTAAGACAGGTAAAAAAATCGTCAGTCAAAAATTGACAAAAATAATTTTTGTTTGCCTCAACAAATCGTTCAGGGACCGAGCCATTTGTTTGTTGTATGACTTGTATGTTTCGCAAGTAAAAAAGATTATTTCATTTAAAATGATGTTTCACAGTTTCAATACTTCCTTCTATAGACAGATTTTTTGCATATATGTTAGTCTTAATTTTTCGCTTGTGGAATAACCTGTCACTTCAGACAAGGTTTTACTTTAACTCATTTAATGTGGAAATTGCATTTTTATTGTGGTACAAAAATGTAAAAGCAAACAAACAAATAACTGAATAAGAGATAAGTTCAAGTTGACTTGTAAAAATACATGTCAAATCGGTTTGAAATTTTTGGAGTGTGATGATGAAATATCTGCCAACAATAATAATTTATTAAAAATTCTTGATTGGTTTTTCAATCGAGGCTTTGTACAATATAGATGTATGTCAGTAATTTCCCTCAATTTTACTTGATTTTACCACGGGTTTAAACAGAAAGCGTATTAGAGACGTCATATTAGAATGTCCTTTTTAATTTGGTACACCGACACGTCATATTTAGTTACAAAAATTAAAATATGAAAATATTTCCATTGTAATTCGTTTTACAACAAAGGTTGACAAGATGAAGAACAAATCAATAAAATCTTTGTTCCATTGCTTGGTTTTGCCATGTATTTGTAGAGACTTTGTCTCATTTGCATTTACTCCATATCCCTTCATTAGTTACAATATCCAAATACGAGACTTTTGAATAGTGTAAATTCCGGAAACAGATCTATTTCATACGTAAAAGAATCAATACATCAATACACTCTCTCAGAGGGAAATGTTAATGGAAAATGTTGAGCTAAGGGTGATTTATATTTAATCGATTTGTAGTGCTTCAGGTTATTATTTTTTTTTCGTCAATTAAAATTTAGTTAAAAAATTGTCATAAAGGAAAAATTATAAATGCACCTCAATTTCACCAACCCAGAAGCCAGTACTTTGGTGCTGACCCGAAAACCGATTTTATTTGAAAATTTGCAATATCTAAATTTATGAAAAATTTTGTTAAATCTCCCTCTTGCATAGCTCTGTCCTTAGATAATTTTGGCTTTTCCATTCAGATCTTATTGGTAATTTGTTTTCTATCAGCTTTACACATATTTCGGTTCCCGGATTTCCGAATGTTTTGATTTAATCTGCACTGATGAGACATAAGTTGTCGAAATGCGCATATGCGTAACCCAAATTCACAGTAATCTCGGTATTTTGTTATTTCATAACCAGTTTATTTGGTATGTATTTATTTCAATAGGTTTAGAAATACAATGTTCCTGCTTACTGGTATCCGAAGCGATCGTTTCCACCTTCAATTACACGAGAGTTCCTACCTTGAAAGTCCCGTATTGTACTGCTAAATCTAAAATTGCAAGGACTTTATTCTTAACTTTAACCACAGAAGTTTGTTGATATGTTCACAAATGAGGCACGCATCGGTATATTGAAGTGATTTCACTTATACTGAAATACTCACATCGTCTAGTTTCATAGCATGTGGCATTGACCAAATTTTAACAAACTCGTCAATAAATCAGTAGCTACAGCGACTATTAAAATGCAGTTTATGCACAAAATACCCGGAACTGAGGCTTTAGATATACAAAATAAATAGAGTTCTAAGTTATTGACAGGGCGACAATGCGTAGGTGTATTAATTTCAAATACTTTATCAAATTTTTTTATCAAATTTTCCGAAGAGTAAGTTAGAAAAATAAAATTTTATGAAGTCAATGAGGCATCTCAAAATACGTATGATGTAATGTAAACGTCAGTAGGTCGTCAATCCTGTAATGCAACATATGTGACAAACAAATTGACCATCAATTCGCTTATTGCCTCGAACAGATAAGGCTCCCTGCTTTGCCGCAATTTTATGGGCATTTTGAAAATAAAAAAAACAAAAAAGCAAGTTTTAAAGCATCTTGTCAATAAAACAAAATTAAATACGGCATACGTTATTTTAATTGTATTAATAGATAATTTGAAGTGTCTGATAGCTGTGAAGAAAACGCGTCGTCAGTAAACCATTGCGACCATCAATCAAAACAAAAATCTCAAATGAAATGTTTGGGACTATAAAAATGGAAATTTTGAACAATATTGTGAAGACCTTTGTTTAGTAAATTGGGACTCTCTTATTAACGACAACCACTTAAATGCAGCTATTGAAAGTGTAACAAAAACTATCCTGAATACGGCTAGGAAAAATATTCCTAGTAAACATGTTCAAATCCGAACGCAAGATCCACCATGGATGACAACTAACATTAAATGAATGATCCGCAAACGCAGACACCTACACAAAACAGCAAAGAAATGTAATACACCACAGTCTTGGTTAAACTTTAGGCGTGTTAGGAATGAATGTGTTGACTTAGTTAGAAATGCTAAGTCAATGCACTTCGACAAACAAGTGTCTCTTCTCAATTCTAATGATATAACAATCAGGAATTGGTGGAAATTACTACGAAACTTATTGCATCTTCCGGCCAAATCTTCAAACTATCCCCCTCTTCTCGTCAATGATAACTATGTTGACGAGGAAGTTGACGAGGCGGATTTATTCAATGCGTACTTTTGTCAACAATCTAACATTGATGATTCTAATGCAACAATCCCAAATGTTGGAAATATTGATAATGTACCGATTTTAGAGTATATTCACATTACAAAAGAGGAAGTTCTTGATCATCTCTTGTTACTTGATGTTTCCAAATCAAATGGTCCCGGTGAAATTAGCCCAAGACTACTAAAAAACGCTGCCCATGAACTATGCTACCCCCTTGCTCTGTTGTTTAATAAGTCCTTGGGTATGTGTATTTACCCCACTGATTGGAAAATTGCAAACATAACTCCAGTTTTCAAACATGGGTCTCGTGAACTTGTTTCAAATTATAGGCCTATCTCCTCGCTCTCAATCATTGGCAAGATTATGGAAAAGTGTGTTTTTAAACACTTCTTTAATTTCATTCAAACATTCTCAATCATAAAAAACACCAGTCTGTATTTATGCCCAACGACTCAACTATAAACCAACTAATCTGTATTACTGATGATATTGGACGAGCATTGGATTCGGGTAAAGAAGTATGTGTGATTTTCTGTGATATAAGTAAGGCATTCGATAGGTCTCGCATGAAGGACTTCTATTTAAGCTAGAAAAAATAGGTATTCGGGGTGACCTCTTACGTTGGTTTAAAAGCTACTTGTCTGATCGAAGGCAAAAAGTAGTCATTGAAGGTCACATGTCGCAAACTTTTGAAATCAGAGCTGGAGTTCCACAATGATCCATTCTTGGACCTATCCTACTCCTAATTTTTATAAACGATATTGTTAAAGATATTTCCTGTAATATTAAATTATTTGCAGACGACACTTCCTTGTACATAGTTGTTGAGGATGAATATAATTCTGCAGAACTTTTAAACTGTGATATTGATAAAATTCATCAGTGGTCAGAACAGTGGCTTGTTAGATTTAATGCACAAAAAACTGAAGCACTAACAATATCTAAAAAGTTTCTAAAGCCCCACCACCCCCNCCCCCCCCCCCCCCCCCCCATTTATATGAATGGCAAGTTAATTAAGGAAATAGAAATCCACACACATTTAGGTCTTATTTTTCAAGAAGACGGCAATTGGACAAGCCATGCAGAATATATTCTAGAAAAAGTTACTCCTCGTTTAAACTTAATGCGTAGTCTTAAATTTAAACTGAACAGACTCCAGTTACAAACTATTTACTTCAGTTTCATTCGTCCAATCTTAGATTATTGTGATTGTATATGGAATAATATACCAAACTATCTTAAAGACAAGGTCGAATCTATTCGACTAGAAGCTGCTAGGGTAGTTACTGGCGCTACGAAACTATGCTCAAAAATCAAACTTTATGAAGACACCGGATGGGACCCTCTGACAGAGCGAAGAAGGAAACATAAACTTATCAAATTCCATGGCATGTTCCATCATCATACTCCTGAATATCTTAGTAATATCGTTCCTCAGCAACTATCCCAAATCCATAGCTATAATACTAGAAGATCTTACAATACTCAAACTGTTCACTGTAGAACCACCTACTATAAGAATTCCTTCCTTCCATCAGTTGTCGCTGAATGGAACTCAATCCCAGATCATGTAAAATTTAATTCGTCTAAATCATCATTCAAAACGTATCTAGACTCGTCTGTTAGAAAAATACCAAAACATTTTAATTGTGGTACAAGGAAAGGCCAAGTTCTTCATGCCAGACTCCGATTGAACTTAAGCAGTCTCAACGATCATCTTTTCTAAAAAAAATTGACTCATTCTAGACTTTGAACATGCGGGCAAGTAGAAAACACAAAACATTATCTTTTCGAGTGCAAAAATTATGAACATGTCCGAGAATGTATAATACAAACTCTAGGTAATACTATAAATTTGAAAACTCTACTCTTTGGCAGTGAACTATTGACCTATGATGAAAATAAAAATATATTTCACACTGTTCAGTCCTACATTATTGAGAGCGGGAGATTTGGCTAATAAATGATCTTCTTTTTCAATTTGGTAATTGAGTAGACGACAATGGCGGGACAATCCTTAGTACCGTAATATTATTATATATTATATTCAATGTTTGTTTAACTTAAACTTGTCTCACATTCTGTTGTTATAATTCAAGGGAAACAGATTAATATTAGCTGCGTCTAGTTTCTGAATCCCTTTGTTTTTGAATATACATTTTGTAATATGTTACATGTATTATTATTGAATAAATATGTTTAAAGTAATCAAAATTTGACGTCCCGTATTTTCTAAATCTCCGAAATAACACTCAAAAGGTGAACGTTGAACTAAACACCTGGGATACTTTTAAGCTTAAATTAAAAACTTTTGTTTTCTGTGTGTATTTTAAGATGCTGAATTTTATAATCGGGCATTTTATTGAAATATTCGTAGGTATGCATCTTGATCATAACCACTGATATCTGCAAATATACTAAGTTAGTGCCGCCCTCGATATTTAGGGGAGCAGGGTTTAATAAAATAAGCCATAGTCTCTTCTTAAAAACAGTTTATTATCAGGTAATTCATTGAAACATTTAAAAGAGTTATGCATTACCATGGATATCTATGAATAAATTTCATAATACTTTTTATTGTAAAAAAGAAACGGCAAAAGACATGCACAGATTTTGTCATCAGCAACGATTGTATTTAAAAAATTCACCCCCTCCACAGCATTCGATCAAAACCAAATTTTGTTGAAATATTTTTTAAACAAACAAAAATGCACATGTGCATTGTCTTCTTGATCAAGGCATGTGGAGGGTTCTAACTTTTTTATCGAATTTGCAAAACACGGCGTTTTTCTTCAATATCAGCTGAAACACGCTGTGTTTGTGACGTCACGCGACGTCAATGTAACCATGGAGACAGGAAAATGCGTATGCAAAATGTTATTTGCGCATTGGTGCATTAGAAACATATATTATATAAACGATTATTTGAAGAAAAAAAATCCTGAAATTTTGGCCAAAAACAGCTCTTATAGTCCCCTCTCCTTTAAATAAATTGTATCTGATGTAACTAAACTAAATGAAAAATTTTCTTAAAACTCACTAATTTTCCCTATCATTTTAACCAAAAATAGGTGATTTTCAGATGACAGGTTTCACCCTTATATGGCTGGTGACCCCCGATTTTTATTTTATTTTTTGAATGCCCTAATAACAAAGAACAAGTCATGAAAATATCAGGAAATTCTACCTGACAATTTTTAAGACCCCTGTACCACCTTAAATGGCACCAATTGGGTAAATATCCAAAAGCATAAGCAATGTCACAAAAGACTTCACACTGAAATTAATGACATGATCATTTATCATTTATTTCACCCCTCACTTTGCTCAGCTATGCTCTGGGTAAAAAATTAATAAAAATAATGAGAATCCATATGTAAATATTAAAAAAACTCCAAAGCTATGAGTTGCTTTTTAATTAAATGCCTGGCTTCATTATTATATCTCATGCCTTGCTTCAATGTGGCTGCAATGCATTTTCAATTTATTTCCCATTCAATGAATATTGCATGCTTGGTTTCAATGTGCATTGTCTGCCTTGTTTCAATGTTTATTCCATGCCTCTGCTGGTTGACTGTTAGTCCCCAAGGGTATTCATCAACCCAGTAGCCAGTATTTCGGTGCTGACCCTAAAACCTATTTTATTTTTGAACTTTGAAATATCTAAATTTTAGAAAATTTAGTTTAAAACTAAGGAGTATCTCCATCTTGCATAGCTCTGTCCTTAGCTGATTTTTGCTTTTCTATTTAGATTCAATTGGTTACTTGTTCTATATCAGATTTTACTCATATTTTGGTTATATGGACTTCCAAATGTTTAGATTTTATCTGCACTGAAAGGACATAGTTGTCAAAAATGCGCATATGCAGAAACAAAATTCACAGTAACTTTGGTACTTTGTTATTTATTTCCACTAAGCCAATGCCACTGCTGGTCGACTGTTGGTCACAAGGGTATTCATCAACCAAGTAGCCAGTACTTCAGCGCTGGCCGGAAACCTATCTTATTTTGAAACTTGCAATATCTAAATTTTAGAAAATTTTGTTTAAAACTAAGGAGTACCTCCCTCTTGCATAGCTCCATCCTTATCTGATTTTGGCTTTTCTATTTAGATTCCATTAGTTACTTGTTCTCTATCACGTATTATGGTTTATGAACTTCCAAATGTTAAAAGATTTTATCTGCACTGAAAGGACATAGTTGTTGAAAATGTGCATATGCAGAAACAAAATTCACAGTAACTTCGGGTACTTTGTTATCCATACCTGGTTACAATGGATATCAAAAACCTGGTCTAAAGCATATTCCTTACCTTTGACTTTATACTCTCTTGCTGGTTTCTTGTATGCTGTTATAAGATAATGTAGGTACATCAACATTTTGGACTTTTTCCATCTGTTTTCAGAAGCTGATGGCAGGATTGCTAGGTGGTTTAATATATATCTTGGATATCTAAAGGAAATGAAAAGAACATTTAACTGTAAAAAAAACAACAAAAATACTGTAACAACATCATAAGATTGTAATGAAATATGAACAAAATTCATATTACAAGAGATTAGTAAATCTATGAAATGTACAATCAGAAAACAAGACTGAGTACAAACATGCATTTATTTACTGATTGATCTATTGTTGTTTAAACCAATGTCAGTAATGTTTCAGCTTTATCATCATATGAACTTTAATACAAAATGTATGTCACTAAATGTATAAGGGCATAAAATACATATATTTCATGTTTTATATAAACCGTTAAAACTTTTTACAAGTAAAATCAAACAGATATCCTTTCATAAGACTTCAGACATAATTGGAACTCAGAATAAACTTTAAATTATATGGTATAAATTTGAACACCGTTTTTTTCTTATCAAATTAAAAAAAAAAATCAATGTTCAACTGTATTACCATAGTACATCCAAGTCAAGGACTTGTACCAAGAATTAAACTGGTTCAACTAATGTACCGTTTGACATGAAATTCTAGTTTCTTTCCCCTAGCTTTGATGGAGAAATATGATACACAAAGGCGTTTAATGAGTAAAGATAGAGAATTAATGATGTCTTTTTTTAATTCATAGCTGTAAGTAAACAGAAACTTATCTCAATATTATAAAACCTGAGTTAGGTTTGATTAAGTACAAATAATACAAGGATTTCACCCTTCAATCTCTTTACTTTTAATAAAATAAAGGGTTTGTGTTATTCTAGTCGTCAGTGACCAAATAAAGATACAAGCTCTGACTAGTCTCCTGACCAGGATAACTTTTTTTTATTTTCTAAGCATTATCTATTTGAACAATAGTAGAAATGAGCAGGAAGAGAAGAGATCTAAGCAAAAGTTTAGAGTCAAAGCTTTTCAAAAAGTTTACCTTGGTACTATTTTAGGGTTACAAAAGTAACATGTACTATGGATTTTTAATTGGTTTTGTCTTGGGGTTAGCATATGACATTAACCAATCAGCTACAAAACACATTTTTCAAAAATGTATATGCCTCACTGACTGTGTAACAGGTGCAGTTAACAGAGTAAGACATGCTTACCCTTCAGGAGCACCTAATGTTACTCTCACTTTTACTGAAGTTCACACTGTGAGTGCCTTTGTTTTGAATGATGTGTTTTTATTTCTGCTTTGTAGCTGTCTAGTGTCATTGTTTTCTTTTTCTCTTTTTAGCCATGTCTTTGGAGTTTTTCTGCAAATACCCTCCTTTTTTCCTTCTGTATTCTACTGCCATCGTTTGTAACATTGAAGTTTGCCACTAATAATGCACTAGGAAAAATGTACCAATACATAATTGCTCAGAAAGCCTTCAATAGTTGACTATGGTCTAGTTCTGAGTAGAATCAAAGCATTATATATTTTTTTCTACCACAAAAACTGCATGGAAACAATGAAATCTGTATTGTAATATTAAGAAATCTATCCCACAAGGCTTGATCTGCATTCTTCCCCTGGCCCATATCATCGCTCATAACTGTTTTATAAATACATCCTACACCAAGATATTATAAACATGAAAACTTTCATATATTTAATATATTAGCCAAATATAGAAATTATGAGTTCCATAGACACTTTTCTTCTCACCATGCAACAAGTCATTTTCTGCTGAGGTAATTAAGCAAATGTGATTCATTCACATTATAAAGGGCTGTAAATTAGAGTTCATTGTCAGGTTATTTGTTTTAATGGAACTTTTAAAAGAATCATTATGTTCGTAAACAATTGATTTTTATGTTGAAACTAGTTAGACGAATTCCAATCATGAAAATTTATCTGATTTTTAGTAAGTACAAACTACAATGTAGAATGTATCAAATTGTATCTCAAGACAGGAATGCATTTGTGTGAAATGAAAATCATTGAATGAAACTTGGAAATCACCTGTAATGTTCAAAAAGTTAAGCCCTGGCATTTTTAATGCTTACATTAGCAAGTATATTGACCAGCTGTATATTAGATTGTTGGAAGAGGAAAATGAAAACATGACAGTATTTGTTAGATTTGATTTTTACTGCACCATATCATCATGCTGAGAGTTTTTTTACTTGTACATTTATGATGGTCACATCTCTGATAATAAATTTCATAATCACAATGCTGTACATGTTTTGTGAAGTAAACTCAATATTCATTAAGAACATAACTTCCTTTTTTTATCATGTTAATAATGGAGGTGGGGCAATTTGACCATGCTCAATGAAATGTAGTCCTTCACATGCTGAACGTTTTTTCTATTTAAACTTTACTTTTATCTAAAATTGTTTTTGAAATATAAGACAAAATGTATAAACTGTTGAAAAATTTGACCAATAAAGGGCAATTACTCCTTTATTATTATTTGGATTTTCTTCAAATTTTTTTATTGTTGGTAATTCTTGATATGCAGATTATTTTTGCAAAAAAACTTTACCCTTATTGCAAATATTTTAAAAATATAAGACAAAATATATAAAATCATGAAAAATTCTGCCTTTAAAGGGCAGTAACTGCTATATAGGTATTGGAATTCTCTTCATAATTGCCATATGGGTAGATCTTGATATGCTGAACATAAGTTGACTTATCCTCTATCTCAAATTGTTTATGTAATTTATGTCAAAATGTATAAAATAACTAACGAATTCCACAAAAAGAGCAATAACTCCTATATTGACATTTTGATTTTCTTCAAAGAGTGAGTACATCTTGATATGCTTACAATTTGTGCAATTCAAACTTTTTTTTATAGTTTTTAAATAAAAAATAAAGACCATCAAATTTTGAAAATTTTGCAGAAACAGGGTAGTAACTTCTAAACGAGTCATCAGATTTTCCTCAAAATCATAAAGTGGGTAGATCACAACATGCTGATCATTTTTACCACTTCAGATTTTTTATGTCTGCAACACTTTTTTAGCTTTAAATTCTTGATATCTGCAACATTTTTTTAGCTATTTGCTGAAAACTTCAATTTATCCCTATGTTTTATTCTTAGCAATGGTGGCCACATTGTTCGGTCCTCAAATTAATCTAACACAATTTTGAAACTTAATACCCTTGTTATGGTGTAGGTACACTTTGGTTAAAATTGGCTCATTAGTTTCAGAGGAGAAGATTTTTTTAAAGTTTACGACAGAGGGACGGACATTAGAAGGACAGACAGATGCACAGACACAAAAAGACACCAAATGATGCCAATAGCTCACTTGGCCTTTTAGGCCAGTTGAGCTAATAATATATGAGACAAACCAGCAATGCATATAATTCCTAGAATTTGAACTGTAATTGTAGTTATCAAGAATAACACTAAACTTTAAAAGGAAGTGGCAGAATACAGAAAGACAAAGACGATGAGGAATGAATGAGGAATAAATTTCTGAAATGGCCATACAGCTCATTAAAATCATTGCAGTTGGAGTTAACATATGTGTTAAGGTCTCATGTTCTCCATATCCTTTCATAAAATAGAGAAATAAACAGGGGTAAAACATTTTCCCCTCCTCAGTACTTTTTGTTGTGTTGCCATAAATTTGAGAAGTCCTCAAAAAGCCAGTTACAATTGCAGTCATTTAAATGGTGAACTGTCAAGTACTGCAGCTGAAATGAATAGTGCAAAATAAATAGTACACTTAAACAATAAAAATGTAACAGTAATAATAAAGAACCCTTAGGTAAGATCTGTAATTTGATGTTTTACTCCTCAGTTTATAAATAGGTATAAAAAATATGATTGCTTATTATCTTTAATTTCTGTATCTGATTATTAAAACTATCCCTCAGAAAATAAAAGTTCAAACATCATATGTTTTCTTGCACTTCTATAGTTCAAGTTATTTGTACGTATTGACGGTCCTTGAGAGATACAGTTATTTGTTACTTATTATTTACTAGAAATGGCACAGCTATAGCATTGTTTCAAAGCATTTCAGTTCTTTTTATCAGATTTTACTCAAGTGGAAAAAAGAATTTTTTTTCAAACAATGCTAAATTTTTGGACACATTTTTATATTTCATATCAACCTACATTTAAAATAAAAAAAAATGTGTCCATGGGACATGGATGCCCCCGCCATACAGATATCTCGGCAAGCAGGAAGTAGATGAGTGACAGACTTGAAAAGGGGAGACACGGTTCAACTCATCATACTAAAGCTTCAGACCAAATGTCATATCATTCCTGAATACACAAGCTGAGAAATCTTTGACGAAAATTTCGGACGTACGTACGAACAGACGGACGTACGTAAGAACGGACAGATGTAGGTACGTACAAGGGCAGAACTTAATGCCCCTGTCGCCTAATTGAGGGGCTAAAAAAATCATGTGAAGTCAATTATCATCCTATTTAAATAAAAGCTTTCACCACGATCTGTACTTCTTTACTAGAAGGTAGGAATGGGTGTATCCTTATGATGGTTAATGGTAAAAACAAGTGTGAACCCAAATTGATGTCTCGCACATCTCTCCTTGGTCGCAAAATTGATGTGAAAACTCAAAATGACTAAATCAGAAAACTTAACATGTTTGCTAGACTGTGCAATTAGGGTAAGTGACAAAAGCAATATGGCATGAATCACCCAAAACGAAAGTACCAAATATCAGTGACCTACCACTGATAGATACTGAAAAAACCAAACATGCTCACTAGACCATGAAAATGAGGTAAAAGGCTAAAGCTAAATAGCAGGCTGTCATGTTCTATCCAAGACAACTCACATACCAAATATTATTGAACTTGCATCAATAGATCCTGGGAAACTTAACATGATCACTGGACTGTGAAATTGAGGTAAAAAACAAAAGCCATATAGCAGACTGTTATGTACTACCTAAGACAACCAATATACCAAATATCATTGACCTAGCACTTATAGTTACTGACAAAATGACCTAATCACAAAACCTTAACATACTCACTAGACTGTGAAATTGAGGTCAAGTACAAAAGCCATATAACAAACTGTTATGTACTACCTTAGACCAACCAACATACCATATATCATTGACCTACCACTTGCACTTACTGAGAAACTAAACTAAGCACAAAAGCTTAACAAATTCATTGGACCATGAAATTGAAGTCACAGACAAAATCTATATAGCAGATTGTCATGTACCACTCAAGACCAACCTATATACCAAATATCATTGACCTACCACTTATAGTTACTGAGAAAATGACCTAATCACAAAAACTGAACATGCTCACTAGACCGTGACATTGAGGTAAAGGACAAAAGCCATATGACAGACTGTCATATTCTCCCCAAGAACAACCTACATACCAAATATCATTGACCTATCACTTATAGTTACTGAAAATGACCTAATCACAAAAACTTAACATGCTCACTAGACTGTGAAATTTAGGTCATGGACAAAAGCCAAATGAGAGACTGTCATGTACTACCAAAAATCAACCTACATACCAAATATCATTGACCTACCACTTCAAGTTACAAAATACTAAACTAAGCACAAAAACTTAACATATTCATTCGAGCATGAAATTGAGGTCAAAGACAAAAGCCATATAACAGACTGTCATGTACTACTCAAGATCAACCTATATACCAAATATCATTGACCTACCACTTACAGTTACTGAGAAAATGACCTACTCACAAAAACTTAACTGAAAGTTTATGCCGCCTTCGCCATCATACTTTGTATGTATATGTCTCGCTCTCCGCTCCTTTCATCGCAGGCAAGGCAAAAATTGCAAAATTGAACTTTACAGTAATATTTGCCAGATATTTTTGCAAAAAATGTTTTTGACGAAGGTGACATTTTTTCTCCAAATAAAAATAACAGTATGAAATTCAAGTGATTTCACGAATTATACTAATTTATCTATGACAATGAAAGGTAGAATTTTGACTCATTGACATAAAAAAATAACTGAAAAGAGGTGTTTGAAGGTCTTAGGAGACCAAATTTAATTGATTAGAATGATCCTTTGAATACTTATCATAGAGGTCTCTCAGTATAATATTAATGTGCAATTTTCAGCTCTGAAAAGGTATATTTATAGATGTGGTTTTCCCCACCTTAAAAACTCTCTTGGAAGGCTTTAAAGGTATGCTGAAATTTTGATATGATTTTGACGAGATATACACCTTTTGGAGAATATATGGTTTCATACAGGTTAAACTGAAGATAAATTGTCCAGACAGATTTTAATATAGGGAAATTCAGTTGAAAATGCTGAAGAATTGAAATGGTGGTTTCTAACCTTATATGGGCAATCAGCCAATACAAATAGTGTTTGCTTTACCAGTAATGCATTAGTAGCTGAAATGGAGAATTACCCAAATTTAAGATTGGGAAATTTATCGACATATTTAGATAGAAAGAGACATAAAACAAGCATCTAAATAAAGCTTACACTTCTTCTTTCTCCCATTTTGTTATATCTGCTTTTTTACAATTGTAGAACACTTCTGCTGGCGTCTTCAAAATCTCCATTATTTGTGAACTTATAACTGTAATAACAGAATGATAAATTTAAGTATGATCTTTATTTAGAATACAATGATCTGTAAATAATGATTTATAGTTTCAATTTAACTTATCAACAAACAAATTCTAACACATGTACTTGAAAATCAACAAGATGTGTTTTGTGAAACACTTATGCCCCCGAGTAGAAGTTAAGAAGAAATATTTAGCACATTGAACAATTATTGATGTTTTTCTGACAAATTATAAAGTAGTAATAAATTCTGATATCAAATGAAAAGTTAAATCACAACAATTGATGATTGCAATTTGATAAAAGCACATAAGTCACCCAAAAGACCCCCTCGAATCATAACAATTTCATCCCCCAACACTTTTTTGATAAATTTATAATTAACTCATTGTGTTTCTGTCTATCAGTGTTATCAGTAATCTGATTATTTAATTGCATCAGGATCATATACTGTATCAATACTGGTTCTCCAAAAAGGTGGAGAAATATATAGAATATATGAATTACATCTATTTTTAGTAACATAAATCATCACTGTTATATATGTATATATATAAATACCTATAAAAAGAAATTGAGAAATAATATGATATAGAGTAAACATAAGTTTAGGTGACGTATAACATACACCTGTGAAATACAAAACATTCCAAGGATATACAAAAGTTTAAGTTTTAAATGAGAAAAATATGCTCAGTGAATACTAATTTAAAATATCTTTTTACAATACAAATTCTATTGACATCAAGAAACATTTTCTCATAAATGAGTTGAATGTCTCTATATTCTATATATGAAATAAAATAATATAATTTCATTTTTCTGATGAAATTTTGAAGGATAGTCACATGTCAAGGTCAAGTTCACAAGTTCAAATATTCTTGTACCAACTGAAAGGTCTTCCCACAAGGAATTCACATGCAAAATATGGAAGTCCTACCACTAACCATTCAAAAGATATACTCAATGTTAAAGTTTTTATGCATTTGTTCACAGGCCAAGGTCAAGGTCACAAGGTCAAATATTCTGGTACCAATTAAAAGGTCTTGCCACAAGGAATGCACATGCAAAATATGAAAGCCATATCACTTACCATGCAAAAGATATACCCAATGTTGAAGTTTATTATTTTTTCCAAAAGTCCCTAAAATGCCAAGGTCAAGGTCACAAGGTCTAAAATTTTTGTATCGTTTGAAAGGTCTTGCCACAAGCAAAACACATGTAAAATATGAAAGCCCTGTCACTTACCATTCAAAAGATATAGCCAATGTTAAAGTTTTTTGTGGACAAACAGACAAACAGACAGTCAGACCAAAAAACTATATGCCCCCGAATTTAAGATTCACAGGGGCATAAAAATACAGTCAAACTTTGATTGCACAAACACCCAAGGGACCAATAAAAACAGTTTGAGCAAGAGTAATGTCTGAGCTATCCAGGTCTAACTATGTTGAAACTTGAATAAAGGGACCAGAAAATAAGTTTGAGACATCCATGGTGTTTGAGCTATTGCAGTTCAAGCCATCAAAATTCTACTGTATTACATTTTTCTTATAGTCATTTACATTTATGTAATGTAGATCAAGGTACTTTAAACAGCTATAGTAGTAAACTTACTAGTAACTTTTCCAGCAAAGACATGTGTCACCTGCATAGTAACACAAAAAAAACTAAGTCCAGTCAAACAAATGGGGGCATGTGGGAGATCCAAAACTCTATTACAAGGTATAAGTCCCATTTTACTGATACTTCGTGCTAAATTACAGAAGGCTGGGATATGTTGTTGGTGAGAAAAATGTGATGGAAATTTTTTGTGACAAGGATCGGCAAAAATATTCTAAGTTCTGTCAAACAGGAAATGCACTTGCAAGAAATCCATAATTCTCTTACATGGTTTAAGTCCCCATACTGATACTCCATGATAAATTTCAGAAGGCTGGGATATGTGGTTCCTGAGAAAATGTGACAAAAATTTTTCCTGACATGGATTGGCAAAAAACATTCTAAGTTCTGTCAAACAGGAAGTGCACTTGCAAAAAATCCATTTCCCTCTTACACGGTATAGGTCCCCATACTGATACTCCATGATAAATATCAGAAGGCTTGGATGCGTTGTTCCTGACATTGTACCAAATTTCAATATTACAAAATATTTATTTTCAGATGTATTAAAGCTTCAAACTTCATTGTTACACAGCAAACTTAAAAACGATTTCATTTGAATGAAAGAATTTGGAGTTAATGTACAAGTTAACCTACAAATACATGGTAAAACAAAGCAATGGAACAACGCTTTTATTGTTGTTCACCATGAGGCCTTCAACAATGAGCTTTGCTCATACCTCATAGTAAGTTCAAAAAGGGACCAATTTGAGTGGAATTCTTTGCTAAATCAGTAAACGTCAAACAAGGCTAAATCTGTGATGTCTTATCTGGTAATGGATGCGGGATTGTCAACAAACATTAATTAAACTGGCAAAGTGCTCTTACAATCACTGTCATCAATTGCCAGACAAAAGCACAAGTGTCTTAATCTAGTGAAAGACTTTGTATAAATTTTATGTTTCAAATTTTAATTTTCCTTTGTACAAAAACCTTGAACTTTTGTGCTACAGATATTAGATTTCCATCACTTTTATCTTGACACAGAAAAAAAATTAACATTTAAACATATCAATATTAAGCACATACTGTCATCTAAAGAATAAACATCCTGAGGTCTCGTCGCTTCTTTATTACACGGAGGAATTAATGATGACTGATTATCCT
Organism: Modiolus philippinarum; assembly: GCA_002080025.1. Taxonomy (NCBI): domain Eukaryota; kingdom Metazoa; phylum Mollusca; class Bivalvia; order Mytilida; family Modiolidae; genus Modiolus; species Modiolus philippinarum. Next base: position 113,308 of record MJUU01013553.1, on the reverse strand, counting down.
CGCTTCCCACAGAAGCTGAAAAAAAATTATAAACCATTCCTTTAAAACTATTAAATTATGCGATGTAATTATATTCTAATACTGAAGGCCAGTGAAAATCTAAACCAATATTTTAGTTAGCATTCTCAGATAATCAGAATAGACACATTTCTCATGCTACTAAATCAATAGGAATAAATCTAATTGCATTTCTAAACAGAATCTTTTTACTACCATTCTTTTAAAATTGTGATTTAATTAGAAAGTCAATTCAACATATAATACAGAAAAAATAAAATAAATTAGTTGCTGTAGGTAAATACCCTCATGTAAACTCTTCACTTTTGACCGATTGATCTTGTTTTTAGAGATTGGATATTGACCATATAAGAGGCATAAAAATTGTCATTCAAAGAAACAAACATTGTCAAATCTGTCTTGTAAATTGATGTAAATCTAATAATGATTTCTGAAGCTGTCTTATTGCTTATGAGATAGATCAAATTCTGATATGCAAAACAAAAAATCATTTTTTTCTGAATGTTTGTGTAACAAATAAATTACTAAATAATATCATATTTCATTTATGGCATTAACAGCGAGTGATTCCTCAATAAATCTGAAGTTATTACTTCTCATAATTGAATAAAAGCATTACAAATTTCTGACATTACATACACCACAAGAATAATCCAATAATAAACATTACGACTGTAATATTATCACTTAAAATTCTCGATAATGACATGCTTTATGATATCAATCATTAAATTTCTACATCAAATTTAATTATTAACCTCCCAAATTTCTCTTCTGTGATACAGCATCATCCACAGCAGAACTTAGTGCTTTTTCCAAAGCTTCTCCACGGATTTCATTTTTCAGCCGTGATCCCATTGCCTGTTTCTTCTTTTTACTCCCAAATGATGCCGTCAAGTCATCAATCTGTTAATAGCAAACAATAACAAATAAACAATAACACGATTGGTTTCATCAACATCTATAGAATATCCTTACGAAGAAAGTTCCGGGATATCTTTTATTTTGGCCTAACTTGTGTTCTACATATTGCTCATACCTGTATTGTGTTTTCAGATTAACATAAATAGGACATTTGTTCTTTTGAAAGGACTTCATCAAGACCAGTATTAATCAAGTTTGTTACAGAGTGTTTGACGTGCTGTACTCTGTTAAAGTCAGTATCAAAAACAAAATGTCCTTATTTATTTTATCAGTAGTTTATAATATGATCAATGGAATCTTACATAAAATTGAAATTAGTTAAAATGTCTACTTTAACATGGTTACTACGGTATATGTTTATAAACATAATTTGTATGTGAGTATGTGAGCTTTACAAAATTTTCAATTCTCTGATGTTGCATATTGTGCATATTTTCAGATGATGTACATTTTAGCAACCAGCATGTTACATCTCAACACTGACCTGATAGTCTCCTGATAAAGACCAGAATTAAGCAGTATTGCCCTCTCTTTCCTTTAGAATACTGGTTCCGTTAGGCTTTATTATATTTCTATGACTTCCAGTAAATTGGGAAAACAACAAAATTACCGAGAGCCGAAGTACATGAGACAAAAAAACAAATCAGGTCACAGGGGTTTGTTACGAAAAAAAAAAATAAATAAAGCTCCAACCCACTGGGTTGGATTTTATTATTTTTTTTTTTCGTAACAAACCCCTGTGGGTTGGAGCTTTACTGTCAACATGGTTATTTTTGCAGGGGTTAATTTCCCGAACCTTTCGTGTGGTTATAATATTCACACTTCAAAATTTGATTGTCAAACATTTGTTTTTTAAAGGATTTGCATGGGGTTATTTTCGTGTAAAATTCCCAAACGCATAATTAGCAAAAATTACCCCCATGCGAAAATTTCCACGTTTACAGTATTTTTTTTTCTTTCGTAACAAACCCCTGCCGTCAGATGGAAACCACAAACAAAATTGTTGACCGCAATGGTCCCAACTTGGTAAACCGCTAAACTGCAAATTGTGTACTTCAGTATGATTCATTATAACTGTCCTGAAAAGGGTTCTAACAAAACAAAACTAGATGACAAATAAAATATCGCATTTACATCAATGGCTGGAGTGTTTTTGTCTTTACTTCTTTACAATCCTCTGTGTTTTCCGTCTAGTCATAAGAGAAACAGTTTCCACAACTTAAACACGTTAATTATGAAATTTCTCACATCTCATTAAATAAATTTTCAAATGTTTAAAAGCTTGGAAAGCCTCGCTTTCAAACATTTGCAAAATTTATTGAACTCGATGTGAGAAATTTCATAATCAACTAGTTCTTGTTGTGGAAACTATATTTATAACCACCCTTTTTCAATGGTCGGTGACGCATTTAGTTGGTTGAATGGGTAAAATTTAATTACAATTTTTGTTTCATTATACCCTAATGTGTATTTATATAAAGCTTCATTTTAATAGCATACATCTTTCACAGAAAAGAAACTTAACTTGTGGATAAATATAACTTGTGACAGACGGACAGACCCAAAAACTATATGCACCCTACTTATGTAGACACGGCATAATAAAATTATTTCTTTATACTTTGTTACCCACACCTGTATATAAGTCATCAGGGTAGGGCTAACAAACATTAATTAATTTTTGTCCTAAACTTATGAGAAACCTCGGTCGATTATCTCCCTATACCAAGTTAGTTATATATAGTTAAAGTGGAGTTAATTTTAATTTAAATACCAAAAGAAGGTATTGATATGCTTATTAAAATCATCTCCACTTTGAACCATACAAAACTAACTTGGTAAAGGGAGATACCGACCCAGCTTCCTCATTTCTTTTTAGAGTTTGTCAAATGGTATACTGTGAAAGTACTTTTATTTGTGGATGCCAATTTTCGTGGATTGTAGACAATTCATTAGTTCATGGGTTCTTAAATTCCTGGTTTAACACTTTATGCAGTACAAATCAACGGGAAATTTGTATTTCGTTGGGTATCAAATTTCGTGGTTTAAGTCAACCACGAAATCCACGAAAATTGGTACCCCACGAACAATAATACTATCACAGTATAGGGAGAATTATTTTCTTAAACATGTTAAAATGAAAATGAAATAGAAAGAAACTAACATATAGACACCAAAAAAATGTTCATCACCATGTTTCATTGGTGACACAAAAATGTACTTTTTATGGAAATATTGCTGCTTAATTATGAGCCTTGTATGTCATCATTGTATGCGACATTTATAGTTAACCACTTGAATTAAGTATCACTTCTCACAGTAAACAAGTATTTGAATGGTTTTATTGTGCATTAGAAATCAAATCTGATGTACTATTAGGAATTAAATATTGCAGTGAAACCTATATTTACATGTTTTCTGGTCTGGTAAACTAACATAATTTAAGAAGCCATTACAAAAAAGAGGAAGTTCGTTATAAACAGTAAAAATTAAGCACAAAGAAAATTTCCCCTTTGTCTGGAATATTAAACAATTCTATGTTTAAAGTTTTCATCATCCCACTTGATCCAAGTGATTTTTAAAGTACACAATACCAGTGCTTTATTTTTTTTCTACTTTGCATTATTTCTTTATTGATTCTATATTTGAGTGTTTTACAGCCTCTGATTTCAAATATTTACTAATAGCTATTGCAGAATTTTGTATATAAATTGGGTAAAATAAACAAAACAAAATATGCAAACAGGTAGTTCATTGGCAAATTTTATATTTACAATGTATAATGAGAATTTATATGGCTGTAAATAAAATGCTTAAATATCAACTGATTATTAACATGTATTTGTAAGCACAAAAAGGGAATTTCTTTTACTTAACTTTAACAAATTAACTTAAAATTACCTTTTGTTTATAAGTTTTATCATTGTTTAATGGTAAAGTAATATTCTGTGTGACTTCCTCTTCTTGAAAATCTGTCAAAATAAACAATAAATACTACAGTTAAACCAGTCAGAACCACAATAAATATTACAGTCAGAACCAAACACCTTTAGAACCAAGAGCTGTATTTGCTTATGGTTTGGAAAAATTCATAGGTTTACAATATCTAACACTACACTGTAGGAGGACTGAATGGAAAGGGTAACCCCTCTCTTCTGAAAAACACCAATTATTTTCCACAGCTTCCTGCTAGCAAGAAAATATCTTAAAAAACAAAAATCTGATTGGTAGTTAAAAATCAAAGAATATAAGAATCAATCATTTAAGGTGGTATGGAGGTCTAAAATTAGTCAGACAGAATTTTCTGATATTTTCATGATTTACACTTTGTTATTGAAGCATACACAAAATAAAATAAAAATTGGGTGTCATGGGCCATATATTAGAATGAAATATGTTATGGAAAATCCAGCTACTTTGGTTGAAA
>MJUU01013553.1:68523-88425 GCA_002080025.1 Modiolus philippinarum | reverse complement strand
TTAATGTTATCTTTTTAATTCCTTGCATTGTAGCTGTCTCACGTCCTTGTTTTGTTTTTGTTTTTATCTGTTACCGTTTTTGCCATGACTTCGATTTTTGTAGTCATCGCTTCCCTTGTTCCTTCGGTATTCTACTGCCGTTGTTTCAGTCAGTCAACGAAAATATATTTTTTAACATGTTGATACTTGGTAATCCCGAAGGTTGATGTGCCACGATCATGAAGATCCGTTGCTGTATTTGGATGTTTTGTTTTCATCGTTATTAATTTTATTTTACATTAATATTTTTTTCAAAATTGTTATGGTGTTAGTGAGATCTTTTAATATACACAATACCTAATAAAGATATTGTGGGATGCAGATAAACTAATGATATTAGACAAATGACGTGATGAAATCGTCCTTTCAGCAGGTTGATGTTATGAAAAAACACAATCAATTCTAAAATGCAGCGATTGTATTTTCAATTCTGGAATAAATCTAACACAAGTGTAAAAAGGGACCATAGCAGAGTTCCGCAAGACCTCATATACAGTTAAAATACATGTCTAATTGTATTTAATCCTACAAATAAGAAGACTGCAATCGCAATTTACCTGTGAAATCTACCAAGGATCCGTTACTGGTTCCCGAAGGATCGCGCAACTTCAACAACAATCATCACGAAGGTTCCGTTTTGGATATACACCGTGCAATATACCTATATATTCTGCTGAAGTGAAATATCCAGGTAAATCCTGCAATTTGATTGGTTGCCTTGACAGGGGATATGAGACCGTATCCCCATGGTAGAAAAATCACAATTTTTAAACGCTGTTAAAAGAAAAAATATAGCACTTCTTACATAATATAAAAGTTATTCGGGCTTCACAGGGGATACAGGTTCATATTCCCTGTCTGTGCCCTATATCCCCTTCGCCTGACGGCTCAGGGGATATATATAAAACACAGACAGGGAATATGATCCTGTATTTCCTGTGAATATTCCTGAATAACATATAATATACTAGTATTATCCCATGGGATATAAACATAGAGTTATTTTATCAAAATGTAGTCTGGGTTATTAATATGTTTGAAGAAATCTGCTAAGTGCTTTCAAACATACCGTATCACAGCAAAGGACAATAGTGAAACAAGTGTTAATTTTGATACAAATAATGATAATGAATTATCACATGCAAATTTTGAAATTGATGACCAAATATTTATTACACATAAAGAAAACATGAAATAGAGGATGAATTTATAGAAGAAGAAAATAGACCAAAGAGGAAAATGTCGACAAAGAAAGAGACAATTTATCAAGCATGTATGAGTATTTTAGAGTTTAAATGCAACTTTATTTTTGGATTACAAAATATCTGTAGTAAAATATAAAAATAATAGTTTTGGTGTATGCATTAAATTGTAAGACTTGTAGTTTGACAAAATCAGAACATAATAGTTAAATTTTCTTCCTGTTTTATGTAAAAAATTATCAATATTAGGAATGCTATCTTTCATAAGGAATTTTGACAACTGTGTGATAATTTTTGATGGATAGAACTTAAAGATAATTTATCCTATGGATAAATTATCATTGAAATTTTATCCCAAAGCACCCTTCAAATTCTATCCTACAGTGGGACAGAATTCCATATGAACAATGATGAAGGATATTTTTCCTGTAAGAAATATATCCAGCAGGATATAGCATGCAATTACTTTTTATCCGTGGGATAGAATTCAAGTGAGGAACAAATAATTTGTTACATAGGGACCTACGAAACAGTCTGAGCTAAAAAGGTCAAAGTGATGACTACAAAAGGGTTCAGGATGTTTGATCTATTGTAGTTTGAGCCATTGAATTTCAACTGTTCTAACTATATATAGCATGTAAAGGCTTAATGGTCATGTCTTATGTTTAACTAGAGGATCAGAGACTTAGCCTGTATCGCTCACCTGACAAAATGCGGAACAGCAATGTTTACAATGTTTTGCATGCCAGCCATGTTTTTTGTCAGATTGAAAATGAAATGAGCAATCTTTGTAAAGGACCTTCCATATCATTCCTGTAAAGTTTGGTCGAATTTGCTTCATTGGTTTTTCGAGGAATTGATGAAAATGATGTTTTTCCCATAGGGTCCATTGTTAAATATAAGTTCAGCGCTGGCAGCTATGTTGTTTGTCCGATCGGAACAAAATTAGCAACATTTGTAAAGGACCTTCTGCACATCATTCCTGTATAGTTTAGTTGAATTTGCTTTAGTGGTTTAAGAGGAGTCGATGAAAATGACATTTTCCCGTAGGGTCTAATGTTGAATATAAATTCTGCGCTGGCCGCCATTTTTTTTGACGGATCAGAGGAAAAATGAGCAATCTTTGATTAGGACCTTCCATACATCCTTCCTGTAAAGTTTGGTTGAATTTGCTTCAGAGCTTTGAGAGGAGTTGATGAAAATGTGAAAAGTTAACAGATGGACAGAGGACAAAATTGTTGATATAATTTCCAAGCTTTTAGCATTTGTTGAGAAATCTGAACCAACCAAACTTTTAAATATAGTCTCTAACATTGTTTCCAGTTTATTACGTATATTTCTCACATCAAGATAGTTTAATTTTCACATTTTAAAGTTGAGGTTTACCCGAGAACTTCAAAATGTGAAAAAAAAATACCAAAGTTGCATATAAACAGTAAATTTTGTTATGCTGTACACGTGTTTCAAGGAGTAACCTCTCATCAGCAGCATTAAAATCAAATAATATGGAGAGCCATAATCCAAAAGTAGTCCAAAAAGAAGTACTCATTTCCAAAATTATCGAAAAAGGCAGCCAAATCCAGTACCAAGGACATCTACCGAGTGCAATACACAGAATGAAGCCTCAGTAATTTTAAGTGGTTAGAATTTTGATAAAACAGTAATTTCTATAATACGCAAGGTAAAATTTTCATGTCAGACAAGTCTGACTATCGGGCTGGTGAATACCCTCGGGGACCTCTGGTCCACCAGCAGTGGCATCGGCCCAAAATGTAACTATTGAGATGTGAGAAATTATCGTAATAAACCGGAAAACAATGTTAGAGATTGTTTCTCTAATTTCTACTCAATTTATTTGAAGTAAAGCAATTTTCGTAGTCTCCAGTCCCAAGTATGCCGCCATTTTGTTGCTATCATCGTTGCTATGTGTATCATTGCGCCATTCATTGAAAGGGGTGTTGAATATAATATTTTTGATTAAAATGTCATATTATCAATAAACTGAGTTATCTTAGTCATAAAAATGCAAAAACCATTTCGTTATACAATGATGCAGGTGTTAATTTCATCAGCATCTGGTTGCACTATTTCTAGAAACTGACAGGAGACATTCACATGATTGACCAATTAGCAAGTGAGATCAATTTCTAAACATGTTGATTATGAAATTCATCTAACATCTTTTGGGAAGTATTTATTTCGAACAAGAATTAGAGAAATGTCTTTTATCTCGGTTAAAAGGGCACAAACCTATTTTTTTTTTCTTTTTACCATTTCATTTAGACTACAATGCCTAATCAATTAAAATAGGTTTCAAAAAATCCTTGAAATAGACAACATCATGAGTGATCTTTCTTTAACAGTCAGGGGCATCATCAAAAACAGTTATAAATTTTATAACCTTTATTGGTTAGATTTTTCCATTTTTGAATTATCTCCCTTATCAAAAATCAAGGAAATAACTAAAATTGGTTATTTCTTCTACATCATGTCAAATTTTCCTCAGGCTCTGATTCAAGAAACTTGAACAACAAAACCACATGGTTTGTGTAAATTTCAAAAGATATAGATGAAGTAAAACATCTCAATTATCACTGAACTGCTTATATAAGATAATGAACATTTAATTGACATTCAAAGTCCCTTGGGGGCTTGACTTTGACCAACTTGCGTACCATGTTCCTGATGGTGCGTATCAGATGTTATGGTTTCAAATTATAAAGGAAATGTTAATTTATCAAAGAAAAATACCAACACTAATGAGAAAAATTTATTATGGCCACAATCAGGATTTAAAGATCAAAGGAAATTCAAAAATAACCATTTTCCATTACTTATTGAAAACAAAAATAACTGAAAATGGTTATAAAATTTATAACTGTTTTTGGTGATGCCCCTGACTGTTTAATATAAATATAAAAAATTTAGATTTATTGTGAAGTTGATTTGCATGAAAATGTTGATTTGAATATTAGATACCGGTTGATAAAAAAAGTTTAGATTTTTTGTTTTGAAACTTGATTTTGGTACATGTTTAAAAAAGAAACATGCATAATTTTAATTCCATTTTGAATCTTTTTCCATTAAGTCTTGAACTTAAGCATACAATATTATGTAATCCTAAATGAAATCTAGGTCAATCTTTTTAAATTCAGTTTCTTTCAGGGGGAAGATGGTATTATTTGAATTTTGCATTTAAATGACTTTCCTAAGGTCTTCTCTTTTCCAATAACCAGTAACATACTTGCATATATTAATTGATTATAACTAAAAGAATCTGTTATGTTCATTTTTCTACAAGTTAAAACTTTCAAAGAAATATTTACCATTGATTTTATGTCATAATCCTCCTATGCTCGGATAACAGGATTACCAAATCTCAATCTTAAGAGTACTTTTTGTTGTGAAATGTTGACATAAACATAAAGCGCAATTTGATTACTTCAGTACATTAAAATCAAAGACAGGTCAACTTTAAAGTGCAGATGACTGGAACTGTCAACAAATGTACGTCCACACTGGATTCCTGTTCAAAAGGGATTATTGCAACCCTAATCACAAAAATGGTAAATACCTGTATTTAACATGTTTATATTAACAAAAATTAAATGCTAAATTTGCAGAAAACCCAGATAGATTTTGAATTTCATCCCCAAATTATGTTTATAGCAGTCTTCATATATGCATGTTTATTATGGTTTTAACTTTATATTTGTTGTGATACAACTTTTAAAAGCAGGCATACAGAACAATGAATTTCTAATTAAAAAGAATCTCCACATTTCTTGTAGTAGATCATCAATTAAACAAGGTACACATATCTATAACAAATATTGTGAAACACAGGTCAGCGTTAGCTGAACTGACTTGATACCAGGCTACCACCCTCCCCTTTTTCACATAAATATTTTTTTTTATATTCTTAAACTACTACAAACATGTCTCTTAATCAAAAGATGGCCTTAAGACCTATACAACAATTACTTTATAGCTATATAGAAAGCAAGAAAATATGAGCATGTTGTTATAGCCTATATACTCTCGACATAAAATATTGATTCCAACCTTGTTTTTAGATCCTGAAAACAGAAAAAGATGACATATCTGCATTTCATTTCATTTTAGGAATTACATGTATAAACATTTTGGNAATCAGGAATTAAAGCACAAGAAAATTTGGGAAAAAACAAGAGCTTTTGCCAAATGGCAGCCAGATATACCCCCACTTCATTCTACCCTGAATCAATATGGTAATGCAAATCAAGATGGGTGTTAACACAATACAGATGTGGACACATTACAAGGCGTGGACATAATATAAATATGGACACAATGATCTTATTTTCAAAAAATAACTTCTAAAAGAGTTCCATTGAAAATATTCTGTCAAAATCAGAAAAAAATTAAATTTACACTGTCAAAGTCAAATTATCTCCCTTTTCTGGCTTCCAACAATAATTATATTCCTTCATGCACATCTCCATATAGTGTCCTTCCTGTGTGTAAAGTTTCATTAAAATTCTTTAGGTGGTTTAAGAGGAGTTGTGCTTACGAGATATAACATGCTGACGGAATCAATGAAAAATAAAAATTAAATTATCTCCCCTTCCTGGATTTCAACAATAATTACATTCCTTCATGCACATCTCCATAGAGTGTCCTTCCTTTGTACAAAGTTTTATTAAAATCCTTCCAGTGGTTTAAGAGGTGTTGTGCTTACGAGGTATTCTGTACAGACGGAATCAATGAAAAGTCGAAGCCCTTCCTGGCCTAGGACAACAATTATATTCCTTCATGCACATCGAAATAGAGTGTCCTTCCTTTGTGTAAAGTTTCATCAAAATCCTTCACACAATTTAAGAGGAGTTGCGCTTACAAGGTATTCTGTGCAGACGGAATCAATGACAGTGATTTAGCTAGCGCTCGTCACTTTCACCATTGACGAATCTTTTTTGGAAGTGGCGAATTTTTTACGCCTGCAATTCGTCACTTGGAATTCTAAAAAAATCGCCAAATATTAAAGTATTGTGTTCATAATCTTTATCACTGTAATTTTATTGTCCAAACTGACACTTTAATTACACCTGTAATGCTAATAAAGGATTAGTTAGTTGTCAACAAACGCCATCAGTGATTTGTTTACCTGTGTTCCCTGGCCTATTATCACTAATTACCAGTCAATCAGAGATAACCTGCTTACCTGTATGGCAATTACCTATTAGTTGTTTAGAATTATTAATGTTTTGAACATTTATTAAATCTTTTTTTCAGCAAAATTTTCATAATTAACAGGTCAAACTTCCTTTGATTTAAAAGATCAAGTTTTTGGAAAGTTGGGCTATTTCCCTTAAATATTGTCTTAAAAACGAATTTATTTTTTTAGAATTGAACCTACGCTGATATTTGTCTTAATAATTATAACAGAAAATTCATATTTTACCAACATTAATGGTTAAAAAGTGTTTATCAACAACATTTGTTTGATATTTTGCAAAATAATTTCTGTTATATTACTTATTTATAGAAAGTTTTACATGTATATTTGAAGAAAGTAAAATAATTTCATGCACATGGAACTTATATAAACCTCTTCCGAGTTAGAATGGTTACTTATTCTCCTCAAAGATACTAAAATACAACTCAAAAGCACAGCAAACATTCCACATCCAATATAGTTTTATAGCAACCTAAATCTGTAATAATGATGTGCATATTTAGATACAACCAAATACACAAATATTATAAATTATAGAATCAGTATCTCATACTACACATTGCACCGCGAAATTTATACGCAAAAGTGACTAATGGTCTCAAAATCCTAGCTAAATCCCTGAATGAATACTCAAGGTCAAATTATCTCCCTTTCCTAGTTTCCGACAATAATTATATTCCTTTATGCCCATCTCCATATAGTAGAGGGGTAATGATTCATCGATGAATCGATTATATCGATCCAAAGTGATGATGATTCCCATTTCGATCGTTGGTCTGGAATCGCGATACCGAAAACGCCTTTGTTTTATACAACCGCCCCCAATCTGATCTGCCTTTTATTGGGGCCAATATGGCGGAACTCGTAGATATAAATGAAATTATCATTGTGAATGCTCCCATGGCTTATAAATCGATATAATTGCTAATATTTAACATGTTTAATTACAATTTTGACAGATACATGGCTCAAATACTAAAACAATTGTACAATGCAATTCATAGTCTTGATATCTGCTGAATTTATGTCATTAAAACAAGATTTACAATACCATGATACATATCATGATAGTATCATATCGCATGCAGATATCAGGATACATATCGTATCGTGAGATTCCTCACGATACTCAGTTCTACCATATAGTGTCCTTCCTTTAGGTAAAGTTTCATCAAAATCCTTCACGTGGTTTAAGAGGAGTTGTGCTTACAAGAAGTAAGGACAGATAGACAGACAGAGATGATGATTCCTATACACCCCCTAAACTTCATTCACGTTGACAAATTCTGACGTTTAAGTTTTTATAGCCTACATCCTTAAGTCACTCACTCAAATTCCCATTCATCAAAATTTCATTTAGCAGGTGTGGCATGTAATAATAGCATTTCATAATAATATCAATAGTCTCATGGCTTTTTCACTAGTCAGCATTTCTTACAATTCTCATTCAGAACAAATTAGTTCTGGAAGTGTTACAAGAAATATTTCTATTTTATGGCTTTTTGGACAGTTTTTCATTTTGTTAAACCATATTAAGGTTTCATATTAAGTAACAGTTTTATTTTCAGACTAATGTTATAGAAAACTAGAGGCTCAGAGACTGAGCCTGTATCGCTCACCTGGCAAAATGCTTTTACGACAAACATGACTAAAAAAGATGTTTTCTTACCAATGGGGTCGAGCAATCTTTGTACAGGACCTTCTTTACATCTATCCTATCAAGTTTGGTTGAATTTGCTTCAGTTGTTTCAGAGGATAACATGAAAATGTGATTTTCCCGTAGTGTCCAATGTTAAACCATGNATGTCAAATATCAAAATAGTACAAAGAAGTTACCACATAGCTTCCAAAGCAAACTTAAGGAGATACCCATAATCAAGTAAGAATCATTCCATAGTTTTAGAAGTTTAATATTTTGAAACTGGTGTTTTCCCATTCTTGGCAATTCAGTCACAGGATTAAATGTGAATTCTTCTTAACCAATGGGCATCAATAAAACTTCCATGAAAAATTTCAAGATTTCAAATTTCATAGGAGAAAAATGTTCTTATTTAACAAGTTTGTAATTTATAAATATTTCTTCACTCTTAAGAGTAAAAGTACAAGCTTAAGGTAGTTCGATCCTAATAAAAATATCAGACAGAATTTTTTTCTTTTAAGATATTTTGCAGATCTTAACCTATAAGTTCCAAAAATAAAATAAAAATGATATGTCACCGATCATCTTTTCCTGAAATCTGGCTTTGAAAATCAGGCCAAATTCAGTATTTTTCAGCAATATTTACAAAGAATATATAGGAAACTGTGAGAACATGCTTATTGTTTATTTCTCATATAAAATAAATATCAGACAGATTTTTGTTATTTTTTGATATTTCATAGAAATATACTTAAGCTATCTGTTACGCTGAAAAAATCTACATGTCACCGTTCAATTAAGAAAGTTATTTGATATAGTTTACGAAATAGACAATATTTCCGGGAAAAGGGAGCTAATCCGCGGGAAAGTGTATGTCAATTTATTGTGACGTCACAATGTATAGGCCAATACAGGATTATACCGGCTTGAAAATCAAGTCAATTCCGCACCCGACTCGTGTTACACAAATGCGCCAATCGAATGCGCCGTGTATTAGTGGCGATCTACCTTAAGTGCTTCCCCTCGGGATGGAAAAGTTTTTTTTCACAACAGAGCTATGGGCCATACAGACAGTCAAACAAAGCTCATGTTGAGTGGCTCATCTTTATGTGGCCCAATATTAAACTAGTATCCCTACTGGCCTCAAACTTGGATAAGGGACAGATCTTCAGGACATATAAATTTAAAGAGAACTATTGTGCCTCATTTCCATCTAGCCAAATGGTTTCAGAGAAGATCTTTGAATGTGCTCCAATATTAAACTATGGTGGTTGTAATTGGATAAGGTGCAATCCTGTATGACACTTGTTTTGAAGAACCCAATCTAAGATACATTGCGAATAAGTTTGGTTGTAAATAGCATTTACAGAATTTGCATTATGGGCACAGTAAAACACAAAGTATTGTATAAAATAACGTAAATGTGACAATATATTTTTCACCTACTGTTTGATTTCAAGTTTTATTTCAGAAATATTTCCCGCCTTTTGTCTTCCATCATAGAGAGCTCGACTTCCTGTTCTGTGACATTCAATTCGTCTGTGCAGAACACTCTGTACTGCACATGTTCTGCACAGCCAATTGAGCGCGACCCAGAAGAAGATCTATGTATGAATATCAATGGGGTCCAATTTAATGTTTGGATAATATATTGAACTAGCAATAGACAGAGACAAAGACAGATTGTGTCATCAACCCCTAACACGTTCATTATAAGTCTAAGCACTTACTTGGTAATTTAGGCACCATTTGCATGATTTCAGAATCATAAACTCTCATTTTCCCTTGTTCCCTGTCTACCACACCAATATAATATCTGCAATGCAAATATATAAATGCAACTAGACTGGCACAAACTGTTTCCTTGTGAGATTCTTTAATTATCTTTCAATATTACATTTTGTGTTCTGCAGTAACAGTTTTATTTGCTAATTAATATAATCCCATATCATTAATGTTTTGTACCGCAGAGGTAACTCAGACTTTTAATTTCTATCTTGAGCATTATGTTTCAATGTGAAACCATGTTTCTTTAGTGACAATATTTCTAATGTAGATTTAAACACTGAAGATCTCAAATCTGCAGGATTCTGTCTTAATTGATAATTAAGTATACAATGTATATTTCTTAACTGTTTCGTCTTCAGCATATCAATGGTGTTAGAGATGTTTAAATGTGTTTTTCAAACAGTTTTAAATGTGAAACTGTGTCCATCAATGGCAGAATTGTGGCCATATTTTTACAAATTGAGTATACTAATGTATGTTCAGGACCTTTTTTGTTTTAGGCCAATCAATGCTAAAATGGACAATTTTTGTCAAGGACATTCTGTAAATCATTGCATGAAGTTTGGTTAAATTTGTTTTAATTATTTCAGAGGAGATAATCAAAATGTCAAAAAATGATGAAAAGAGAGACGGGATGGTAAGCAGAGTCAATGCAATATCAAAAATATTGACCCTTTTGGTAAGATTAATGTAAAATTAAGTCTATCAAAAAAAGATCTATAAAATTTATTAGCTGCTGTACAACAAATTATAATAGAGTTTCATATGCTGACTAATTGTGATGTATTACCTGCAATAACTTTGTGCTTTACTTGCATCAGGTCCAAAGTTCTGTCCAACATAAGACATGTCCTTTGTCTCTGCAACCTACAAAAAACAATGTCCATATAAAATCTGAAAACGGCAGAAAACTTTGTCCGAGACAATGTTAAATGATTCTGAAATTGAACTGACAACTAACAAAATGTACATGTCATTATATTCCCCAAAATTCATAAAAGAGTCCCTTTATTTTCAGAAATTGATTTATTGCACTGTAATTTTTGTTTCTTTCTTGTAATTACATGTATTATGTTTCTGATCAAATATATTAAAAAAATATTTTTTTCAAAAATTCATTATATCAGTAATACTAAAGTCATGACTTAAACCAACTATTTTTCTTAAAGTGAGTTGTTTGAAATATATTTCTCTTCATTTCAATATAATTACGTTAATTCTGCGTATTTGATTGGTTACGAGTACCGTACTTCCAATCATATCCGTAACTGAGTTTTATCAGTCAGTAAAACTACAGCAGCACATGACTCCTTGACAATGACAAAAGTAAACAAAGACGACAGAGTAATCCAAACTAGGAAATGGTGCACCATCCACAAATTTCATTATGCTATCTAGCGTGAAGACTTGCATTCCATTTACAGAATGTAATTATAAGTATTGAATGCAATATTTTGTAGCTTTATTGTCGTGTAAAAGGGTGGACCATAGCACATTTTTCACATGAGCTACAAAATATTGCACTTAATTCTTAAGCAAATTTTTCTCCCGCATTTTACTTTTTCTATGACTGTCATGAGAATAGAGTTTTTATTTCCTCACTACTGGAACTTCATTGGCAGATCCAAGGGGAAGGTTCCCCCCTACTGGACAATCATATATGTTTTAATGAATATCCTAAAGTTTTATTCAGAAATACCCCCAAATTTGTTCGCCTCATTCCGCTTGGCAAAATTTTCTTTCACTTCTAAATTTGAACCTCCCCTTTTCAAATTCCCTGTATCCACATATGAACTGTTGCAAAATCATTGAATTTTGAACTGAAAAACATGAAAAAAGTCTCAATGACAATTCGGACTTTAATATCATGAATATCAAAGCATGCTGATGGTCATAATTTGAAGCAAATTTAACAATGCCACATAAAATATAGGTTGAAGAGTTAAACTGAAGGAACCTTAACCAGCTGTTTAGGACTACTTTCTGTTCGGAGTGTTTTATGTAATCAAATTCCATATCAGATCTCCTTTGTTTTCATGTATCAAGACAATATAGACAGTAAACTTCAACATTTGAAAAACTGTCAGATTTAACTTAATATCACAATTTAATTTGATTAATACAGATTGTACCTTTCACTTTTTTAAGGCACAATTTAGCTATTAATCATGTTAAACATTCAATTTATACATAAGCAGATATATTTTGGTAACAATACAGCATCTATACTTTTGTAAGCAGTTATCAAAATATCAAGAATAAATTGAACAAAGAAAACAATTTTACTATTATGCATAAATGTTACGAGACCACTTAATCATCATATTAAGACATACAAACCAATATTGTCTGTTTTCGTTTTCTTTTATCCCCTTTCTTGACATATTGTCCAAATGACAAATTACTGGCATTCTTCTCTTTTATCCTTCCATTTGTAAAATGAGCTGACAATGATAAAGTCAATTCTATTTTAAACACAATATCATTTTCCAGTTCAATATATTAAAAGAATGTTTATGCATGTCACTTAAATTTTATACACTGGGTTTTTCTTTGCTATCTCGGCTTATTCTTCATATTCTTATGGATATGATAATACTTAGTAGTAAGTCTTCCATGGAATACATGTGTCGCCAGCCTAATAACGCAAAAAATATTCCAAGTTCCGTCAAACAGGAAGTGGGCATGTAAGAGATCCCAGACCATCTTACACATTAAAAGTGCCATTACTGATACTCCATGCCTATTTGCAGAAGGCAGGTGTCGCGGAACAGAAGTTCCAGCATAACGTTTGTTCCAAAAGGATGAAATATTATAGAATATCTCTTCCAATGGAACAAATATTACAGTATTTGTTCCTGACAAAATAAATGTTATATAACAAGTGTTCCCAAAAGAAGAAATATAATGTCAATGTTTATAATATTTCTTCCAAAGGAACTTTTGTTAGGCAATGTTAGGCAGAACAAATATATGTTGACACAGGGATATGTGGTTTCTGAGAAAAATTTGACAGACATTTTCAAGACTCGAAAAATTTCTAAGTTCAGACAAACTGGATGTGGGCATGCCAAAGATTCAAAACTCTATTACACTGTATAGGTCCCAATACTGATACACCATACTGAATTGCAGCAGGCTTGGATCTGTGGTTCCTGAGAAAAACGTGACAGAAATTTTCAAGACGCTAAAAATGTTCTCAGTTCCGTCAAACAGGAAGTGGGCATGCTAGAGATACTAAACTCTATTACATGATATAGGTCCCAATACTGATACTTCATGCTAAATTGCCGAAGGATCGGATACATGGTTCCTGAGAAAAATGTGACAGAAATTTATTGACCCCGAATCAACAAAAATATTCTAAGTTCCGTCAAACAGGAAGTGGTCATGCAAGAAATCCAAAACTTTATTACACAATGTATGTCCCCATACTGATACTCCATACTAAATTGCAATAGGTTTGGATCTGTGGTTCCTGAGAAAAACGTGACAGAAATATTCAAGTTCCGTCAAACAGGAAGTGGTCATGCAAGAAATCCCAAACTTTATTATACGATGTATGTCCCCATACTGATACTCCATACTGAATTGCAAAAGGTTTGGATCTGTGGTTCCTGAGAAAAACGTGACAGAAATTTTCAAGACGCTAAAAATGTTCTCAGTCCCGTAAAACAGGAAGTGGGCATGCAAGAGATGCCAAACTCTATTACACGATATAGGTCCCCATACTGATACTCCATGCCAATTTGCAGAAGGATCGTATACATGGTTCCTGAAAATGTGACAGAAATTTTTTGTGACCCCCATCAGCAAAAATATTCTAAGTTCCGTCAAACAGGAAGTGGGCATGCAAGAAATCACAAATTTTATTACACTATGTAGGTCCCCACACTGATACTCCATACTGAATTGCAGAAGGCTGGGACCTGTGGTTCTTGAGAAAAATGTGACAGAAATTTTCATGATGTAAAAATAATGTAAGTTCCGTCAAACAAGAAGTGGGCATGCGAGAGATCCCAAACTCTGTTACACAGTTTAAATCCCCATACTGATACTCCATGCCAAATTGCAGAAGGCTTGGATACATGGTTCCTGAGAAAAATGTGACAGAAATTTTTGTGACGCTAACGCAAGACAACGGATAGTGATCCCTATATGTCGTCAATGCGTGAACCCAGGCGACACAATAATCTTTTTTTTTTGTTCATGAAGAAAAACAAAATGATGTGCATAAGATCTGGCTCTAACATTCAAATGACATCAGTAAATAAATGTTTTATATTAGTCATGCACTGATTCACTATAATTTAATACAGAAAGAACTTAAGTTAGAATTTAGTACACAATTATTGTTTAGAGAGGGAAAGTGTAGGGGGAGGTGGTCCTTGACTTTCCATATTTTTCAGTGGTACAAAAATGTACTTAAATGAGGGGAAAACCAAGCCATATATATGTATGTAAAGAAGGTAATTATATACATCTTTCTTACAATCATTCTAATTAAGTTGTAATTAAGAGAGAAATTATCAGCATAATTAATATTAAATGCCTCTCTAATTGATCAATGATAAAAAAAATATACATACACATGTACTGTAAACCGGGAAATTTTCACGGTAGTTTTATTTTCGCGATTTTCGCATTTGGATTAGAAGCGCGAAAATAAAACAGGGCGAATATACTTGTCTATTATTTAAGTCAATGATCAACAATTTGGCAGCGCGAATTCAGAACTGCGCGAACTTAAATCCTGTCATTTTACCGCGAAATAAAGACGGCGCGAAAACTTCCCAGTTTACAGTATTCATCTAAAGCTTCATATGCCAAGCCTACATCAAATTCAGAATTACAGATGCAGCAGTGAGGGAAAATATTCATTTTATGTCTGAAATCACAGGTGTTTACATTTTACCTATAAACAAGTTTACAATTTATATAAGCCATTACAGTGTAGGTTTTTTACAGATGGTGAGAGCAAAATATGAATTTCTTGTATGGTTGCAAAGAGAGTGGCTGACATACCAACCCATGTTAATCAGCTTGTAAGTTAAACAGTTTAGATGTTTATATAAATTACACAGAGTGTGCACTGATCAGCAATATTGTGTACAGAAAAACAAACAAATTGGACATAAAAGTCTCTAGCAAAAAGGCACAAGCACCACAACAAAAAGGGTAGATACAATCAAAAGGCACCTGGTGTCTGGCACTGGTGACATGAAAACAGACAGGCATTGCCTCTGATATTCAATTCTTTTATTTTCCTACCAATATTTTTCTACAAAAACACTGTTTAATCAGTGGGTCATTCTACCCCTAACTGTAATCAATATGCTGTATAATTTCTTTTTGCCTGACACATGCCAGGTGCAAACACACAATGAATAACAGTGTTAGCCCTCGGTGGTCAGCTTAAACCCTGAATAAGGTAACACAGACCAAAGCTAGATAAAAAATTCTGGGTGAATGACATAAGAAAAAATTTTAACAAACAATTGAAAAATCAAAGCTCTATAAGAGCTGAAAGTGTTCGTATGTGTTGAAGTTTAAGGTGTCTCAGTGGTATTATTCCGCCATATTTGTTTAATACTTGTTCATTTTGGTTTATTTGTTTATTTGTATTTGCTTATAGGACATATGAGTAGACTTTTAGGTATTTTTTGTAATTATTAACAAGGACCCCATTGGAAATAAGTCTTTTTTGACCTTATTGGTTATCCTATGTGTTCAATATTACAATATATATACTTTTGAAACTACTCATTGCTTAACATTGTTTTATATATTGTTTTATGTGTACATCATATGTGTACATGATATGACTGTATGCACTTGCCTGAATAAATATCATTATTATTATTATCATATTGATATCACTATAAAGAAATTAACATTTTGCAATTTATCTCTCTTATCATTTCAACATTAATGGTAACCCCTAGTTTTTATTTTTTATATGTAAACTATATCATGATCTCAAAACAGATAAAAAGTATGAACAAACTCTATAATAGATTATTAAAGCTATCCTTTCATATAAACATTTTTCCCATCATTTCTTGGTAAAATCCTTCAATTTTTTAATTTCATTTTTTTTGCGTTTAAATGCACGGTGACCCCGAAATTTTATTATATATTTTTAACAATAATACAATTATGTTTCTACAAAGAACTTACCCTGCAGACACTTTGAATAATTCACCAAGTTCAAACCTAGGCATACCACTGTGCAGTCAAAATATGATATCACAAGACTATGGAACTCATTACCAAATGAGGCTAGGATGTTATCATCATTTGGAACCTTTAAAAATTTTATTTCTTCTTGGTGTTTTTCAGAAAAATGTTCATGTAGTTCTTGTAGACAATAACTGAAGCCTTGCTGCCCCATAACTGCTTCCCTTCTGCTTTTACTTTTTAATTTTTATGCAGTTTATTTCTAGCTTTTAATTTTTATGTTGCTTTTGCTATATACATTGTACATGTACTTATGCTTTTTATCAATAGTGCTTTATATATACTTAGTGCTGCTTTAAGCTTTACATGTTTTTTTTTTGTGTGCTTTAATACGTATGTGTTATGTAGTGTATGTCTGTCTATGTAATATTTATATGCATGACTCGTTGTTTTATTGTTGTTTGTTTTTAAAATATCAAGTCGGATTAAGAGCTCATGTTTGTATGTTATTTGTAAATATGATTCTGACTATAAATAAAATTTACTTACTTACTTTACTTATATTGAGCAATATTTGTTAGGAGTATGACAACTTCCTAAATTATGAGCGTTGTTTTAGGGATATGAATTATTAACCTTTTTAATTCTAAGGAAATGTGGAATACATATTTGTATTGATACACCTAAATATTTTCATGCAGATGCAGAGGATATCCAAATGTTTCAGACAGATACGGCCACTCTTTACGTACATTTTTAAAATGCAATTCCCCCTCAAGAACATAAACGATTATGCAAGACGAATTTTGAACATGGATTGACAAATTTAATAATAATTATAAAGTTAAGACAAGTAAGATGAGCCGATCAGAGAAAACGAAACTACCTACATGCATATTGTGTTATTTATATCCACACGCAAATTAATGTACATGCAAACGAGTGCAAATTTGACATTTCTACCGAAGCTTTCTACCGAAGCAATCAAATAATCGAGAATCCTTCACTCAGTCCAACATTTCCCATTTCTGATTACGGCGGAATCACAGCAGAGACATATAGTTACGTCTAGGTACTGGTATGTGTGCCGTTTGTCTCAAATCAAAACATATCGAAAATATAAACAAAAAAACAGCGGCTGATCAAGATTGACATGTGGAATATTATATTCGGGTTTGTACCGCTGGGTAAAGATCAGGCAGTCAACGTATCAAAACATCATGAAAATTTTTAAAATGTGCAACAACTTTCATAAAGAAACCATTTTGACATCTTCGAAGATTATCTTGATATTTTTTTTTTATTTTTCATATTCCTACGCGTGAAGCAAATAGGCCTTATTTTCATTTAAATAATGTACTCGATAATCGTTTAATTTCTCAATGCAGGAAATTTAATAAGTTTAATAACAGCGAAGTACCGGTAGTAATCTAAATTGGTTTGGGTGTATTATAAACGTCTCTTACTGTATACTCAAGCCTATTCGACACCTCATTTTTAGTTTCAATCTGCCATCACTTTAAAGCCTTTAAGCACCTCGATTCCCACTTAAGCTGTGTTCAAACATTTTTACCATTTCAGGACAATAGTACGTAACGTTCTACCAGAATATTCAGTAAGTTTACTGTATTATTTACAATTTTATAAGTAGACTTTTTAACCTGTTTAAAAGTTTCCCGCTCTGCAACATCTATTTTTATCCAATTCAAGCTGAACCAATAGCTAAAGTGTTCATGACGAACACAAAAAACCATCATTAATACATCTGTACATGTATGTTTTCAACATTACATGTTTATATCATTTTTAATTAAAATATCAGCAATATTAAGACACACAGATGTCAGTTGTTTTCATTTAAAGTAGCCACAAGGAAATTTGCCGCATCTTTTCTCAAAATATCTTTTTAAGTAAATGTTAAAGGATGACATGGCATACACCAATGGAAAGCCAATTTTTTGCCGCTTCATGCCATGCATTACCATCATTTTACAACAAAGGGTTAAAAAATTTACATCACCCTTCTATGTTATTTTTACAAAAAATTTGAGTTGAAAACAGAGGGAGTATACCTGATTAACTGAACACCTGTATTTATTGTTATAATTGTTATAATGCCCTGGGGTCTATCGATTAACTAAAACACGTGGGTCGGGAGTTAATCTCGATTGCGAAGCAAAAAATTAATTATGTAATTACTTGATAAAGTGTCAACAAAAGCTTTTTACCTGTAAACAAATTTATTTTAATAAAAGTAAATGGTAACTGTATATTGGGTCTGCAAATATTCTCAGATTTACCTAAACAATTTTATGTAAATTAGTAAACAAATCAAAATTCTGTTTGTACATTGGCCACCCGAATAAACAACAAACAAGCACCCTATATGTAAAAAAGTAATTCATCCGCAATCCATTTGGTGTCTTTCCATTGGTTTGTTGGTTTGTGTAAATCATTCATCAATCACTCCCACATCGAATTTCTTTCAAATTTGAGTGAAATTAACAAGAAGGTCTATGGAAAATAATTTTATTTTAACTTTGATCATTTCGGTAAATATACCAAGAGTAGCGGCAAAAAATTCAAAAAATTAGAAAATGATACATATATGTTTTATTATGGTCTTACAGTACAGCCAGAGACTTACCATGATAAATCACTGTGATAGACGTATCACTCCGCTTAGTGAAATGTTTATATTTCATTTCTTGTTTGAGCTATCAACATGCTATCTTTTGCATTTAGAGTGATGCATTCTACCACTTGATATGCAAAAGAAATTATGTGGATAGATCAATCAGGAAAAAAAATACATAAATTTAAAAATTTAGAATGATATGTCTATCACAGTGATTTATCATGGTAAGTCTCTGGCTGTACTGTAGTCATTTGA
This sequence comes from Modiolus philippinarum, assembly GCA_002080025.1. Taxonomy (NCBI): domain Eukaryota; kingdom Metazoa; phylum Mollusca; class Bivalvia; order Mytilida; family Modiolidae; genus Modiolus; species Modiolus philippinarum. Next base: position 69,469 of record MJUU01013553.1, on the reverse strand, counting down.
AAATTTAGAGTGATATGTCTATGTGTAAGTCTCTGGCTGTACTGTATTTAAAACAAAATAGCTACAGCGATTTAAGCTGTGGCAATTTGTTGTGCGGACTTGTGCGTACCTTTGATATATATGACCCATCAGAAATGTGACCAAAATAACCAAAACAACCAAAACTATGGCCAAAATGTCCTTCTACATTTGTACCTGCAACCTATTCATTTTGGGATTCGAAGCCAGAAATGATTTCTGATATTGCCTGCCTCCAAATGCTTTATCAACCATGTAAAGTTCTATTTAGCAATTTTTTTCAGGTACATGTTGTACCCATGAAATTTCTGGAGAAGAACTACACATGGTTGATAAGGTATGTAAGGGTTTAAAAATGAAAATAATTTCCCATATCAAACTATACATGGTTGTTTAGGGATTTTGAGACAGGCAATATGGGAGTTTCTGCGAATCCAATGAATGATGTCACAAAATCTAATTTACATATGCAAATAAGCATTTTTGGTTGGCAAAGCTGAATAATTACCGCTATATAGCATTGGGATAGAATTTTTTTATCCATGATAACTTTTTTATTATATGCACGATTTTGGATCTGTAAAATGCATGTTAAACATCGAGAAATTCATATTTTTTCTACCGATTTACTTTTTTTGAAAAAATTGACAAATATTTTTTCATATGCATTTCAATAATGAGAAACTTTCGAAAAATTCATATGGTTAACAAATACCCTAATTTTGTATGTATTGAAAATAAAAAAGCTGACAATTTTTACATCCAGGATTTCTGTAAAAATGTAAACATTACATAATTTAGATCAAAAGGAATTATCCATTTATCTCAAATAACAAACTCTTACTAGTTAATTGAAAATGACAATTTTATTACCCTAATCAGTGACAACGATTTCTTGCCAACCAAGGTAAATTTTTGGAGCCTGTGA
>MJUU01013553.1:58184-68357 GCA_002080025.1 Modiolus philippinarum | reverse complement strand
CTTATATTTTTAAAAATGTGTCCAAGATTTGTATGCCAATCACAAGACAAACGATCAAATTTTAGTTACATTTACACAAGATATAAAACATAAAACATTCTATATTTCACCTATTCAATCAATGACAGTGTGTTTCCAGTAATTTGGTGAAATACAGTTACCTCCCTTACCGTCCGCCATATTGGTTTTATACATACCTGAACAGTCGTTTCATAAAATGCCCCTACAGTGTAAAAAACAAGACAATTTTTATAAAAACACTATGAAATAGTAAAACACTATATAATCTTTCCATTTATTGGTGTTTTCACACTATATTAGGGGGATTTCGGTCATTTCTAGGGGGATTTCGGTTAATACACGGGGATTCCTGTAAATTTGGGGGATTCCGGTAATTCGATGTACCGGTGCCCATGCTACTTTCTTTTTCAACCGGATGTAGTGTAATATTTTTCCATAGGACGGATCACTCTGATTTATTTCCGCGAACAGCGTTTATTTGGAAAACCTGCAGTCAGAATGCTGACAAAACTAAAGATAGTGTAATGTGAAGTGCCTGCCTAGAATGGCAAAATCTGTCATGTGCAAGACTTAAACAAGCCCCAAAATCCAAATATTGGTTTTGCGGTTTTATGTTTTCATATTCGGTAAAAAGCTCTCTAGAGCTTGTGTTTTGTATATTATATGTGTGCCGAATCAAAATAAAGTTTTCTTATCTTATCTTATCTTATCTTATGTAAATAATATTGTCGACTCATGTTCAAACTAGCTGCTATTTTAGTCTTTTATTGAGAATATGCTATTTACTTTTATATCCTTTTATGGAATAGTGCTTTCTCACACAGACATCAGTACTTAACAATTTTATCCTAGGTTTTGCTTGAACCTATGAATCTTATTTAAAAGTTCATTTTAATCTGCGCTATGTTTTATGACAATTTAACGAATTCACTGCAATATATATGAACAATAAATATTATTGACCATATTTTCTTGCAAACCTCATGGTATATTAATGTTTTATATATTGTCGGCAAAATAGTCTACAAGCTATTTTGTCATCGCCGGTCAAATAGCCCATGGACTATTTTAGTTTGCCGGTAGTGGGCTAAATAGCCACTGTCAAAAAAATAAATAATAAAAAAAAATAATAATAATAAAAACTGAGTTACGACAGAGACATATAATTACATTACTGTCCAGTTGCCCCTAGTAGAAGGTCATACTGGCCGAAACATTATGCACTCTTTTTTCTCTTCCTTGAATATTTTTAGCTGTTTGTAGTTGGTGTATTTTGACTTTTTGATTGCGGCCCACCATATCATTTTTACTTTGTTCATTCACGTTAGTTTGTGGCCATTTGACAACTTATGTTTTTAGATTTTAATAAAAAGTTATATCATTCTGTATAAAAATGACAAAAATGTCAATGACTCTAAAGAAGTCTCAGAAATTTTTAATATTTTTTTTATAAAGTGGCGAAAGATATTGGGAACAATAATATCAGTAGTGGTGAAACTAAGGTCGTTGGCGCACTTCTGGTCAATGTTATTCCTATGGGGAATACAACGCCTCCCAAACAGGTGTGAGGCGCTTAGTTGTGACGTCATCTTATGTAATTAATTAGGTTAATTAGGTGTATGCAATTAGATTATTTTTTTTAATCAAATGTGTATTTTCAATTGAGTGCACCTGCAACAAGCATATCTAGTTTTAAGGGGTATATTTGATATGTATTTTTGTATTATGTATTCTTACCGATCGTTTGGTAATACCACCCTTTTTACATACGTGTTTATTTAAATTAACGTGAAGTTAAATGTTTGTCCCCGTCGAATATTTATTAGGTTTGTTGTATGTATTATTGTTCTGTGTATAAATAATCATCTTTGTGTAAAATCACAGATAACAAGACTTATTATTTACAAAATTTATGATCCCCGTAACATTAGACATGCATAGGTCGGGGAACCACCCTACACTGTCTTTACAATTGACTTAAAATTATCCTTAACCAATTATACATATAGACAAAAGAAAATAGAGAGTCATCTACCACCCGGCAGTATCTTCATCTTCACGAAAAGGCCAACAGTATGCTATCTTTCGTGCAGGGGCGTAAACTGTCGAGACCTGAAGTGAGCCTTTCCAGGATAGTTCACTCTCTTGAAAAAAAATTAACAAATCAAAGATTATTTACATGGCGAGCAGGTATCCAGGAGTCGAATTTCTTCGGCCAATGTAACCATTTTACTAAATGTTGTTTGTTACGTCCCTTGCCTCTTGTCTTAAATATTTTTCAGCTTTCCACAAGTCATCGTCTCGTACTTCTACCTTCTGTAATTCTGATTGGTAGAATGTTCCTTTTATTTCTTCGTTGTTGAAGTCTTCAAGTCGGTAAATCGGTAATCCACCACTAAGAATACGTTGAGAAATAATAAATACTTCGCCTGTCCACTTTTCATCGTATTCCCTGGTAAACGGATACCTGATATACGTAATTCTAACTTTATCTCCTACTTTAAAACGAAAGGGTTTCCGAACTTTCTTAGATTTGCTATGCATTATATCTTTAGACCAGTACAACTTCCACCATAGATTGGTTTCTTTGCTTTTGGTCACCTTTTCAGGAGCAATGTTTGTTTCACAGAGAGATTCACATGAGCTCTATGAATCAAATACGTTCATATGGACACCAATTATATAATATACACATTAACAAACTAGGGCTGTCTCCGTTTGACGACAAAAGATATATTCTGCAAGACGGGATAAGTAGCCTTGCCTATGGACACTGGAGAATATAAATATACCATCNTATCTATATATCCTTGATTTTATTGTTTTAATGACCCTCTCTGCATAGTTGGCTTTGATTTCGATGTTTTGTGCAAACAAATGTTGAATGTTTCTTCGTTTCAGTAGTGCTTCTACAGATCGTGATCTAAATTCTTGACCCTTGTCTGTCCTTATTCTATTAGGTGATCTTCCTTCAGATAATACTTCTCTTTCAAGCTTATTGCAACGGTTTCGCCTTTCTTATCCTTGAGTGATCTAAGCCAGATATATTTAGAGAAGATATCGATGACAACCAATATATAGTTGAAACCACTGTTGAACTTTGCACACTTTGTCATGTCTATTAAGTCTGCATCCCACTGATCATCTATTCCCGTCACAATGACTCTATTCCTTTTAAATATTCTTTTAAGTGGTCTTTGAAGACTGTAAGGTTCTTGTCGTTGTAACCATTTACGAATTTTATATTTACTAAGTACAAATTTTCGTCTTTTCGCACGAATCTGTACAATTTGTCTGGACCGGTAAAACTAGCTGGACTTGATGGATCGTAATAAATTCTTTTCAAATACCGCTCCCATGTAGCCATCTATACCCTGTGAAGGTTTCAAATGCAATGAAATATATCGATTTGCTTTACTTTATATATTACTCTTCACCATCCTCTCCGTCTCCTTCCTCGTCGTCACTTTCTTCCTCAGTTTCCAGGTCTTCACTTTCATCGCTTTAACTGTCTTCATCATCCTCCATTATTTCGTCCATATAACTTTCAAGATAATGTTTATATTTTCGTATGGCCATTTTAATGGCCTTTTTATAGTCAGTTCCTTCGTTGATCAATTTTTCTAACAGTGTCATGACTTTGGGACTTTGGAATGTACTTTACCACTTTGAAGCTGTAATAGATATTGAAGCAAACTTCCATATTTGGTCATTAATTGGTTCATGTCTTCGTCCTTCAATTTGTTGTTAGCCTTGCGTTCGGCTACGTCCTTTTCCAAATACCTTCAAATACTAAACCACAATCTTCACAAGATGGCATTTTCTCCATGTCGCAGCTCTTGTTAATCGGTGAATCCTCTGTTTGTGGTGTGTGCCCCGACAAATACGTCTGCTCACTTCGACATTTGTCTTCAAACTGACGAGAATCTGCCAATTCCTCAGTTATATTACTTCCCGTCATACCAGTTTTGTAGGTTCTGCAGCGTATATTTTCCGAATCTGGACTGTTTTCAAATATGTCTGTTTTTAATCTATCTTCTTCTGGTGTATTTTGCTTCAAGTCTATAAATAGATAGCCAAAAGGCTGTTTAGTGGCCTCTGTGTATTTGGACATACACTTCTTCGGATTATTTGGATACATCTGTCTAGCAAAAACAGCAGGCCCACCTTGATCACGTGGATTCTTAAATAAGACCATGTATTGACTGTTAATACTCATGGTTCTATTCTCCCTGCCTTTGGCAAACGCATTCTGCATAATACATGCTATGCTGATGTTTCTATGATGACTCCCCTCAACGAAAAGTTCGCATACATCTTTACTGTTTGTAGCATCTCTCATGAGATCGTCAATGACAATCAAACTCGGATATCTACTGTCGATGAACGAGTCCTCGTTTAAATCTTCAGGTAAACCTTGCACAAATAGCATGTTTGTGATATTTTGCTGCATTTCAGTAAACAATGGCTGCCATCTCTTGTAACACCATATGATCCGCTCGGGTGGTGGATTTATCCTGGTTCTTGCACGGGTCAATAATCTGTTCATCCAACAACTTTGCCTGACCCGGTGGGTCCTGCTAAAATCATGGTAAACGGATGTTGCAGAATACTCTGTGGTGGTGGTGGTGTTGGTAGTGGAGGTGGTGGTGGTGGATACGCATGGCTGGTCGGTGGATATGCATGGCTGCTCGGTTGATATGCTTGACCTAATTCATGTCTATTTCTTCCATGTCTCAGCATTGCATCTCTTCTTGAAAATTACTGACCACATTCTTCACAAGTTGACATTTTGCTAAGCTTCCAAAACACGTCCTAGTCCTCCAACGTTCAGATGTGAAATAGCTAAAGTAAGGTTGATGGTATATTTATATTCTCCAGTGTCCATAGGCAAGGCTACTTATCCCGTCTTGCAGAATATATCTTTTGTCGTCAAACGGAGACAGCCCTAGTTTGTTAATGTGTATATTATATAATTGGTGTCCATATGAACGTATTTGATTCATAGAGCTCATGTGAATCTCTCTGTGAAACAAACATTGCTTATAATCTTCGTGTCTTGTATAATTTTTAATCACGCCCTTTTTTATTCCTTTAGCTGTCTTTTTTTCAATCCATTTGTCACCTTCTTCATAGACAAGTGAATACATTTTCGATTTTAAACCGATGAATTCTTGGATTGGTATCCCATGGGCCTCATCCTTCATCTTGCCGAGGATTTTCTTGTTGTCAGTGCTGTAAAGTGTTTCTCATCATTCTCAGAAGTATCAAACAATTGTTTATCCTTAAGCATATCTGCGTAAATATCATCTGTCGTGACACTATAGCAAAGAGAGTCTGTGTCGGTAAACAGCAATTGTGCATAAGGCCCGTTTTTGGCTTTCATATAATTGTAATGGAAACCAAACATCAATGTTTTTGATAAATCTAAAAACGGAAAAGCCCACATAGATAGGTCTGTTCAAATAAAGTTTCTGTTTCAGCATATGTACTGCTACAAGATCTTCATTGAATATTTTGAACGCATTGAAGGTTGTTTACTGGCTAATTTTCTGGCTTTTGATTGGTTGTTCACTAAATGCACATCGATCCTTTTTCTCAGATTCCCCATAGTTTTTCCAAATACGGAATTATTCATTAATTTAAAAGAATCCTTTTCAAAGTCATTTTTGGCTTCCTTTCGTTTGTCTGTGATGAAATCTATGTACTGTTTCAGCCATGTTGTCTGTCTAAAGGACATCACCCTGTGAATTTTAGTGAGCTTCATGCCAAGAGATAAGTACAGTTTTAAATTTCGGTAATGAACAACATATTTCTCTTTGGATTTAAGGTTGGGTATCAGTTGTTCTGTTGAAGTTCCTTATAGGTCTAAGTCTTATAGAAGCGTCTTTGGATAAGGTTACAGCATGTCTTCTGTGACTTTGACTTTTTCAAGTGCAAGAGGATATTCATTATGATGATCGTGTAGTTCATCTGGATAGTCTAGATCGACCTCAAGGATATAGCCATTTTCATCATTGTCAGAAGTTTCAAGTACATCTAGCTTTTCAACCTCCTGGTCTTCTAACCATCTGAATCCATCAACAGGAAGTGCTGGGAACATAGCCCATCCATATAAGTTATTTGCATCCAGGTCGGATATGTGACTACTTGCATGACTGGGGTCGTAGTCAGGCACATATGTGTTGTTAGCTTTGGCATAGCGATGACATATCATAGATATCCCTCCTCTCAGTCCTTTCTCTATAAACAAGTGTACCCGTACGAATATTTTGATTCTGAGACCAAATTTGAAGAGCAACAACTTCCACCTATTTCCGCCTTTCATAGCACTTTATCTGGAGATGGCATAACGGATGAAGATTATGCTCATGGCCAGACCGTCTGGAAAATATTCATCTTGAGGAATCTGGGGCAATACCATGATCTTTATGTCCTCACCGACGTCTTAGCATTAGCTGATGTTTTTGAAAATTTCAGAGAAATCTGTTTAAACTACTATGGATTAGACGCAGCTCATTTCTATACATCACCTGGTTTAGCATGGCAAGCGGCATTAAAAATGACTGGAATTCGACTGGAATTGTTGACTGACATAGACATGCACTTGTTTATAGAGAAAGGACTGAGAGGAGGGATATCTATGATATGTCATCGCTATGCCAAAGCTAACAACACATATGTGCCTGACTACGACCCCAGTCTTGCAAGTAGTCACATAGCCGATCTGGATGCCAATAACTTATATGGATGAGCTATGTCCCAAGCACTTCCTGTTGATGGATTCAGATGGTTAGAAGACCAGGAGGTTGAAAAGCTAGATGTACTTGAAATTTCTGACAATGATGAAAATGGCTATATCCTTGAGGTCGATCTAGACTATCCAGATGAACTACACGATCATCATAATGAATATCCTCTTGCACCTGAAAAAGTCAAAGTCAAAGTCACAGAAGACACGCTGTAACCTTATGCAAAGACGCTTCTATAAGACTTAGACCTAAAAGGAACTTCAACAGAAAAACTGATACCCAACCTTAAATCGAAAGAGAAATATGTTGTTCATTACCAAAATTTAAAACTGTACTTATCTCTTAGAATGAAGCTCACTAAAATTCATAGGGTGATGTCCTTTAGACAGACAACATGGCTGAAACAGTATTTAGATTTCAACACAGACAAACGAAAGGAAGCCAAAAATGACTTTGAAAACGAATTTTTTAAATTAATGAATAATTCCGTATTTGGAAAAACTATGGAGAATCTGAGAAAAAGGATCGATGTGCATTTAGTGAACAACCAATCAAAGGCCAGAAAATTAGCCAGTAAACCAACCTTCAATGCGTTCAAAATATTCAATGAAGATCTTGTAGCTGTACATATGCTGAAACAGAAACTTTATTTGAACAGACCTATCTATGTTGGCTTTTTCATTTTAGATTTATCAAAAACATTGATGTATGATTTCCATTACAATTATATGAAAGCCAAATACGGGCCTAATGCACAATTGCTGTTTACCGACACAGACTCTCCTTGCTATAGTGTCACGACGGGTGATATTTATGCTTAAGGATAAACAATTGTTTGATACTTCTGAGTATGATGGGAAACACCCACTTTACAGCACTGACAACAAGAAAATCCTCGGCAAGATGAAGGATGAGGCCCATGGGATACCAATCATAGAATTTATCGGTTTAAAATCGAAAATGTATTCACTTATCTATGAAGAAGGTGACAAATTGATTGAAAAAAAAGACAGCTAAAGGAATAAAAAAAGGTGTGATTAAAAATTATACAAGACACGAAGATTATAAGCAATGTTTGTTTCACAGAGAGATTCACATGAGCTCTATGAATCAAATACGTTCGTATGGACACCAATTATATAATATACACATTAACAAACTAGGGCTGTCTCCGTTTGACGACAAAAGATATATTCTGCAAGACGGGATAAGTAGCCTTGCCTATGGACACTGGAGAATATAAATATACCATCAACCTTACTTTAGCTATTTCACATCTGAACGTTGGAGGACTAGGACGTGTTTTGGAAGCTTAGCAAAATGTCAACTTGTGAAGAATGTGGTCAGCAATTTTCAAGAAGAGATGCAATGCTGAGACATGGAAGAAATAGACGTGAATTAGGTCAAGCATATCAACCGAGCAGCCATGCATATCCACCGACCAGCCATGCGTATCAACCACGACCATCACCACCACCACCTCCACCACCACCAACACCACCACCACCACCACCTAAGAGTATTCTGCAACATCCGTTTACCATGATTTTAGCAGGACCCACCGGGTCAGGCAAAAGTTGTTGGATGAACAGATCATTGACCCGTGCAAGAACCAGGATAAATCCGCCACCCGAGCGGATCATATGGTGTTACAAGAGATGGCAGCCATCGTTTACTGAAATGCAGCAAAATATCAAAAACATGCTATTTGTGCAAGGTTTACCTGAAGATTTAAACGAGGACTCGTTCATCGACAGTAGATATCCGAGTTTGATTGTCATTGACGATCTCATGAGAGATGCTACCAACAGTAAAGATGTATGCGAACTTTTCGTTGAGGGGAGTCATCATAGAAACATCAGCATAGCATGTATTATGCAGAATGCGTTTGCCAAAGGCAGGGAGAATAGAACCATGAGTATTAACAGTCAATACATGGTCTTATTTAAGAATCCACGTGATCAAGGTGGGCCTGCTGTTTTTGCTAGACAGATGTATCCAAATAATCCGAAGAAGTGTATGTCCAAATACACAGAGGCCACTAAACAGCCTTTTGGCTATCTATTTATAGACTTGAAGCAAAATACACCAGAAGAAGATAGATTAAAAACAGACATATTTGAAAACAGTCCAGATTCGGAAAATATACGCTGCAGAACCTACAAAACTGGTATGACAGGAAGTAATATAACTGAGGAATTGTCAGATTCTCGTCAGTTTGAAGACAAACGTCGAAGTGAGCAGACGTATTTGTCGGGGCACACACCACAAACAGAGGATTCACCGATTAACAAGAACTGCGACATGGAGAAAATGCCATCTTGTGAAGATTGTGGTTTAGTATTTGAAGGTATTTGGAAAAGGACGTAGCCGAACGCAAGGCTAACAACAAATTGAAGGACGAAGACATGAACCAATTAATGACCAAATATGGAAGTTTGCTTCAATATCTATTACAGCTTCAAAGTGGTAAAGTACATTCCAAAGTCCCAAAGTCATGACACTGTTAGAAAAATTGATCAACGAAGGAACTGACTATAAAAAGGCCATTAAAATGGCCATACGAAAATATAAACATTATCTTGAAAGTTATATGGACCAAATAATGGAGGATGATGAAGACAGTGAAAGCGATGAAAGTGAAGACCAGGAAATTTAGGAAGAAAGTGACGACGAGGAAGAAGATGGAGAGGATGGTGAAGAGTAATATATAAAGTAAAGCAAATCGATATATTTCATTGCATTTGAAACCTTCACAGGGTATAGATGGCTACATGGGAGCGGTATTTGAAAAGAATTTATTACGATCCATCAAGTCCAGCTAGTTTTACCGGTCCAGACAAATTGTATAGATTCGTGCGAAAAGACGGAAAAGTTGTACTTAGTAAATATAAAATTTGCAAATGGTTACAACGACAAGAACCTTACAGAGTCTTCAAAGACCACTTAAAAATATCTAAAAGGAATAGAGTCATTGTGACGGGAATAGATGATCAGTGGGATGCTGACTTAATAGACATGACAAAGTGTGCAAAGTTCAACAGTGGTTTCAACTATATATTGGTTGTCATCGATATCTTCTCTAAATATATCTGGCTTAGATCACTCAAGGATAAGAAAGGCGAAACCGTTGCAATAAACTTGAAAGAAGTATTATCTGAAGGAAGATCACCTAATAGAATAAGAACAGACAAGGGTCAAGAATTTAGATCACGATCTGTAGACACACTACTGAAACGAAGAAACATTCAACATTTGTTTGCACAAAACACCGAAATCAAAGCCAACTATGCAGAGAGGGTCATTATAACAATAAAATCAAGGATATATAGATATTTTACTCATAAACAATCTTACTCTTATGTGGATGATCTTCAGAAATTTGCAAACAGTTATAATG
>MJUU01013553.1:45790-58110 GCA_002080025.1 Modiolus philippinarum | reverse complement strand
GTTTACCAGGGAATACGATGAAAAGTGGACAGGCGAAGTATTTATTATTTCTCAACGTATTCTTCGTGGTGGATTACCGATTTACCGACTTGAAGACTTCAACAACGAAGAAATAAAAGGAACATTCTACCAATCAGAATTACAGAAGGTAGAAGTACGAGACGATGACTTGTGGAAAGTTGAAAAAATATTTAAGACAAGAGGCAAGGGACGTAACAAACAACATTTAGTAAAATGGTTACATTGGCCGAAGAAATTCGACTCCTGGATACCTGCTCGCCATGTAAATAATCTTTGATTTGTTATCTTTTTTTTTCAAGAGAGTGAACTATCCTGGAAAGGCTCACTTCAGGTCTCGACAGTGTATGCCCCTGCACGAAAGATAGCATACTGTTTGCCCTTTCGTGAGGATGAAGATACTGCCGGGTGGTAGATGACTCTATTTTCTTTTATCTAGATGTATAATTGGTTAAGGATAATTTTAAGTCAATTGTAAAGACAGTGTAGGGTGGTTCCCCGACCTATGCATGTCTAATGTTACGGGGATAATAAATTTTGTAAATAATAAAAGTCTTGTTATCTGTGATTTTACACAAAGATGATTATTTATACACAGAACAATAATACATACAACAAACCTAATAAATATTCGACGGGGACAAACATTTAACTTCACGTTAATTTAAATAAACACGTATGTAAAAAAGGGGGGTTTTACCAAACGATCGGTAAGAATACATAATACAAAAATACATATCAAATATACCCCTTAAAACTAGATATGCTTGTTGCAGGTGCACTCAATTAAAAATACACATTTAATTAAAAAAAATAATCTAATTGCATATAGCTAATTAACCTAATTAATTACATAAGATGACGTCACAACTAAGCGCCTCACACCTGTTGGGAAGGCGTTGTATTCCCCATAGGAATAACATTGGCCGGAAGTGCGCCAAAGACCTTAGTTTCACCACTACTAATATCAAAACAGATGAAAATCACCCCAGTATGCATAAGATTTCTAGAAAATAAAACAGAAATTAACGAATTAATTTTTACAACTATTGACGGTTCATTTGTTAGCAAACAGACCAATAAGCTTAACTGGCTGTGATGAAATTTCACCAAAATCATGAAAAATGCTCAGCCAGTAATAGTTATTCCTATCTAAAAGTTAAGTAATAAATCTACAGAAACATCAATTTTTTTCCAAGAAAACCAAAACAAGCACATACAGGTTACTCCATTATACAGACAAATAATAACATAGGTAAGTAAGAGACCAATAAGTGTACTTCCATGCATTTATAAAAAATGAAAGCGCAATACATGAACAGCTCATGGATCTTTTAGATGGTTTTCATCCTCTTTTGTCGGTCTTTAGATCCTGTTTTTTGTTATTTGACACCTTTACTTAAAATTATTTATTTAAATAACTAAATACCGAAGTCACTGAGTGGAAAAAAAACTCTTAATGACAATAAATATATTGCAGTTATATTGGACCTTTCGAAAACTTTCGGTTGTCTTCCGCGTGCTTTTTGTTACATAGAGTGCAAGCGTATGGTTTACATGAAAATTCTTTAAGATTAATTAAAGGTATCTTGAAAACAGAAAGCAGTGCATAAAACTAGGAAGTACATGTAGTAACTGGATACATATGTATTAGGGCTTGCCTTAAGGATCCATAAAAGGACAGGTTCTTTTTAATGTTGTCATTGATGCTATATATCCAAATCAAAAGTAAAAAAAAATACAATTTTAGGTCAAAGAAAACATACCTCGATTTAACAACACATGGTAAAGATCAGTTTTTTTCGTTATAATGATGTATTAAGTATATTTACAAAATGTGGACATTTGCTTTAATTTTACCCTTTAGATAATTTAGCGTGACAAATGTTTCTTAATATTTGTATGTGTAGTCGATGTTAAAGGCTCATAAGAGTTTGTGTTAATTGTTGTAATTGTATCGACTCTAAATAAAACTTTAAATTGAATATTGATCTTAATACATGTATATCTGCTTTATCTTTATACCTTGTTTTGGACAACCTCGCAAACACTTCTCGTTATTAGCTCCACCATATTTAAAGGGGATTTTTTAGATACTGAATGGTCTCCTGCTTCTTAGTAAAAATTTCACACATTTCAACTGGATTAAAACGTTACAATGTTTTTTTTTATGCAATGTCCATATCTTCATCCTTTCCTCCCATGTTAAAAGGTTTAATTAACCCCCTTATATCCATGCAATGTCTACTGTCGTAAATAATGTGTTTATTCATGACCGACCTTTTAATTTTATACATATTATTGTTAAAAATGAAATAAAAAATAAATAAACTGGGTTACATTTATTTGTGAGATAAAAGAGGATGTTGATGTCGAGAAATACTTTCATCACTGACTAAGATTAAAATCAAATTTTGAAGGTACTATTTGGGTTTATATCTTCAGTAATTGGCAGTTTTTCGTCCTATCTTTTGCTTAGTGCAGCCACATATCTTTCCCAGTCTGTCAGACATTTGTTTAAATTGAATCAGATCAAATCCGAAGGGCATACGGACAAACACATGAATAATTGTCAACCACAATGGTCCTGATTTGGTACAGGCATTTCAAAAGGAATGGTGGGCCATGTTGAATATGGTTTTGTTATATTACCACTGGATCGATACCTCTAGCTGCTGATCGAACCAGTCCATGATGCTATTCAAAACTTCCGTGCTTGCCCGGAACTCTATTTCATTTGGAAACCTGCAACATGTAAATGTTACAAAATTTCGTTTAAACCTAAGGCGTATCTCCCTCATGCATAACTTTGTCTTTAGTTAATTTGGCTTTTCATTTAGTTCATATTAGTTATTTGTTCTCTATCATTTATCTTAATATTTCGGTCTTCCAAGTGCTATGATTTGACCTACATTGAAGAGACATAAGTTGTTGAAATAGTCATCGACAGAAATTCAATCTTCAGTAATTTTGTCATTATGTTATTTGTACGGTTCATGTCTGGTTGGTCTTGCAGCTGTTGGGGGCTGTGAAAAACCAATAATTTTCTTCTATCTGTTAATGTTTTTATATGATGTGTGATCTTTGCTTCAGCTTTGTTGGTCAAGACTATGCCAGGTATTTGTTATTTTCAAAGAATGTTTGGCAGACTTAGAAAATTAGTATTGCTAGGTCATCGTTGTGCTTTAGACAATACAATTGAAGAAGCACTCAAAATCTCATATTGGTACTGGAGTGGAAGTGTTGGATTCTGTGGTCTACTTAGCAATTAGGACTCCTACCACAGATGAATTAGAGCCGCGCTTAAAAAGTTCAGTTCGTCCGAAGTACGCTTGCTTTTGCAGACATGATGACCAGCACGTCTACAGGTAAAACATAAGGTCATGCCACTTGCCGAAATGAGTCGTGGGGTTAATTTGATAGATGTCGCAAATACAGTCAATTGATTTATCAACCCATCCAAAACTGATTATTATCATAAATTGTATTGTATTTCATCTGGAGCTGCAGTTAGTATTGAAGTCGAATATGATCTGCTTAATACGGAAATAATTGGTGGCAATGAGAAAGAGTGGTTTATCAATGAGACATAGGAAAAGAAAGATTTTTTTGTACCTACTTAAAGGCTAATCTGAAAACATAGTTTTGGATGAACATCAGACAATACATTTATTGAGTACGTACAGCGGAGTAACATTGATATCTAGCTTCTATGGCTAGGTCGTAAAAAACCGTTCTCCGAATCGAACTTTTCACATATCATTGCTTATATTTATGCTTAATTGTGTGCCTTCTTTGCATACATTTTTTACATATATCTGTTAGTCGTCTGCATTGAAGAAATATGATTTGTCAAACTGACCATCTGCAGAAGTTGAATTTAGAGTAAATTCGGTATTATGGGGATAATAAGAAAAAAACACCCAACAGATTTGTAAAGAGCCAAAATCCAAAGGGCATACGGAAAAAAACACATGAATAATTGTCAACCACAATGGTCCTGATTTGGTACAGGCATTTCAAAAGGAATGGTGGGCTATGTTATATTACCAGTTGACCGATACCTCTAGCTGCTGATCGAATTAGTCCATGATGGTATTCAAAACTTCCGTGCTTGCCCAAAACCTGATTTCATTCGGAAAAGTGCAAAATCTAAATTTTAGAAAATTTTGTTTTAACTTAAGGTATATCTCCCTCATGCATGGCTTTATCTTTAGTTAATTTGGCTTTTCATTTAGATCATATTGGTTATTTGTTCTCTATCATTTATCTTAATATTTCGGCCTTCCAAGTGCTTTGATTTGACCTGCATTGAAGAGACATAAGTTGTTGAAATGGTCATCGACAGAAATTCAATTTTCAGTAATTTCGTCATTATGTTATTTGTACGGTTCATGTCTGGTTGGTCTTGCAGCTGTTGGAGGCTGTGAAAAAAAACAATAATTTTATCCTATCTGTTAATGCTTTATATGATGTGTGATCTTTGCTTCAGCTTTGTTGCTCGAGACTATGCCAGGTATTTGTTATTTTCAAAGAATTTTTGGCAAACTTACAAAAATTCTATTCCGGGTTTGATACGTTTAAAATAGGTGGAATCAGTATTGCTAGGTCATCGTTGTGCTTTAGACAAAACAATTGAAGAAGCTCTCAAAATTTCATATTGGTACTGGAGTGGAAGTGTTAGATTCTGTGGTCTACTTAGCAATTAGGACTCCTACACACAGATGATTTAGAGCCGCGTCTAAAAAGTTCAATTCGTATAAATACGCTTGCTTTTGCAGACATGATGACCAACACGTCTACAGGTAAAAACATAAGGACATGCGACTTGCCGAAATCACTCGTGTGATGAATGTGATAGATGTCGCAAATACAGTCATTTGATTTATCAATCTATCCAAAACTGATTATTATGATAAATTGTATTGCATTTCATCTAGCGCTGAAGTTAGTATTGAAGTCGAATATGATCTGCTAAATACGGAAATAATTGGTGGCAATGAGAAAGAGTGGTTTATTGAGTACATACAGCGGAGTAATATTGATATCCAGCTTCTATAGTTAGGTCGTAAAACTTGTTCTCCTAATCAAAATTTTTATATATCCTTGCTTATATTTATGCTCAATTGTGTGCCTTCTTTACATACATTTTTACGTATATCTGTTAGTCGTCAGCACCGAAGAAATATGATTTGTCAAAATGGCCATCTGCAGAAGTTGAATTTAAAGTAAACTACGTATTATTGGGATAATAACAAAATTACCCAACAGATCTGATAGGAGCTGAAATCCAAAGGGCATGCGGACAAAGTATGTCCAATACCATCGGAAAATTCTCAACCACAATTATCCTCATTTGGAATAGGCATTTATCGGTTAATTGTCTGCACTGAAGAAACATGATTTGTCGAAATGACCATCTGCAGAAGTTAAGTTTAAAGTCGTTCGGTTTTATTGGGATAAAGACAAAATTAACCAACAAATTTGCTAAGAGTCGAAATCCAAAGGACATACGGACAAACACATGAAAAATTGTCAACCACAATTGTTCTGATTTGGTACATGCATTTCAAAAGGAATGGTGGGCTATGTTATATCACCACTGTACCGATACCTCTAGGTGCTGATCTAATCAGTCCATGATGGTATTCAAAACTTCCGTGCTTGCCCAAAACCTGATTTCATTCGGAAATTTGCAAAATCTAAATTCTAGAAAATTTTGTTTAAACCCTAGGCGTATCTCCCTCATGCATAGCTTTGTCTTTAGTTAATTTGGCTTTTCATTTAGATCATATTGGTTATTTGTTCTCTATCATTTATCTTAATATTTCGGTCTTCCAAGTGCTTTGATTTGACCTGCATTGAAGAGACATAAGTTGTTGAAATGGTCATCGACAGAAATTCAATTTTCAGTAATTTCGTCATTATGTTATTTGTACGGTTCATGTCTGGTTGGTCTTGCAGCTGTTGGAAGCTGTGAAATAAAAACAATAATTTTCTTCTATCTGTTAATGTTTTTATATGATGTGTGACCTTTGCTTCAGCTTTGTTGGTCAAGACTATGCCAGGTATTTATTATTTTGAAAGATTCTTTTGCAAATCTAGAAAATTCTATTCCGGGTCTGATCCGTTAAAATAGATGGAATCAGGTCGTTTACACCAAGCAATCGTTGTGCTTTAGACAGAACAACTGAAGAAGCACTCGAAATTCCATATTGGTACTGGAATGGATTTGTTGGATTGTATGGTACTTATAGTGAATATCATTTAAAGCTTGCATTTCGGTGTTGAAATTCCAAAAAATGAGCATTGTTTAATAATTTAAGTTATCTGTTATTTTAGTTTGTACGAGTGTCTGTATACAAATTCTAAGATATCAGCAACATATGTTAACATAATGCTGGCATTATTGTTATTAGTGTCACAGTAACGTAGGAATCATCATACCCAGTAATAACATCTTCATACTCTTATATTGTTTGGACATGATGGGCAAATAATAGAATTGTGGGAAACTTGAAAAACAATTTATGAATTGCAAGTCTGGTTGACGCAAGTGATTACTCAGATAAGCACTGCTTATAGAGTAACGTAGGAATTATTTATTTTATCTGATGGTATATCTAGAGAAGAATTGGTATTTTACTACATCTTTGTCATGGAAATGATGGAAGTCCATGTAAACTTTGTTTCAAAAGTAAATTCTTTGGATTATTAACAATAATTTTTTTTCACTTGTGTCATTTGGTAACGTAGGAATTGGTCATGTAGGATTTTTTTTCATAGTTAGAAAGTATCATTAGGGATCGATGGTAGTTTTTTCATAAGCAAGTAGTGAAAATTCATAAATGCTTTGTTTCTTATAAGTACCCAACATTTTAGTCAGATCCCCCAATGTAATTTTGATACAGCATAGGTAACGTAGGAACCTCAAAAATTACAGTGTTTATGAGTACAATATTTTTTAATAGTTAAAGACCAATCTTGATACATAATTTTTACAAGACATATCTTTTGAAGGTATAACTTACGTCTTTCAAGAATCAGTTTAACCAAGAGACAGTTTTTAAGTAGCAGTAACGTAGGAATCATGAAAAATCTTGACAAGTTTTCTTTTTTTTTATTCTGTGTAACAAAGAAAGTACCATTTAAATCTTTACTTCAACTTAATCATCATCATTAAAGAAATGTAATACGAAACAATTAATTCAATAATTTACTGTTTTTAGTAATAAAAAGAAATCCCCCCCCCCAAAAAAAAAACAAAAAAGCAATCCTGACATGCGGAATTTTGTATTGAAACCAACAACTTTTCAATAGATCATGATATTTTACTTATTGTAGGCTCATTTGATTTCTATTATTGAGAGGAAAAAGAAAAAAAATTCAACACTATACTTTTCTTTATAAATATTCTTTTACAGAACGGTAACTTTTGTCAACCATAAATGCATGGTTTAAATTAGATTGACTGGGTATACTTAGCAATTAGGATTCCTACCACAGATGAATAAGAGCCGCGAATAGAAAAGTTCGGTTCGTCTAAAGTACGATTGTTTTGCAGACATGATGACCAACACTTGCAAAGGAAAAATAAGGACATCCGACTTACCGAAATCATTCTTGGGAAGTGTGATAGATGTCGGAAATACAATCATTTGATATATATGAATCCATTCCAAACTGATTATTAAATAAATTGTATTGCATTTTATCTGGAGTTGCAGTTAGTATTGAAGTCGAATATGATCTGCTTAATACGAAAATAACTGGTGGCAAAGGGAGAGAGAGTGGTTTATCAATGAAAGATAGGAAAAAATGATTTTTTTTGTGCCTAGTTAAGGCGAATCTGAAAACATTTCTTTGTATGAACATCAGACAATACATTTGTTAAGTACATACAGCGGAGTAATATTAATATCCAGCCTCTAGTAAGGTTGCAAAAACAAACTTCTCACATATCCTCTAATTTTCCATATAGATGATCTTCAAAACAAAATGGACAAGCCAAAAGGATGAAAGACGTTGAAGATTAGCCAATTCCTTCAAACGCTGAAGTACTTACTTTCCCTTTGCATTTTATATTACCTTAATAAATTTCCACCAACTGGTATAGGTGTATGTGAGAAAATATTTGACAACGGTCAGATACTGTATTCAGCATACAGTTATTTCGAAACCTCTGTCCTGGAGAGGGGAAGGAGGTGCTGAAAAGAAACGTATTTCGTCAAAAAACAATCGTTAAGAAACCTCCTGACTGGAAATAATTACTTACCAATGACGGAAGTAAAAGACAGCTGATTTTGCTTAATTCAAAGATGTTTTCCCGTAAGAACAGGGAACGAAGATACAAATACATTGTTATAGTAAGTGAGAACTAAACCGTCAGTCTAAAACGAACAATTTAATGACAATGGCAACATCGGAAAAACAAAGAAACAAAGACATAACATGAGCACGGCACATATACAAAAATAAACAACACGGATCAAATAAAAAACCATGGGCGAGATCAAGTGCACAAGAAGAGTGAGCATATCCTGCTTCTTATAAGACACCCATCGTGTTGAACATGTCAACTCCAGTAGTAAAGTCAAATCCGGTAGAGGAAAAACAAACTTTAGTGGCAAAGAGAAAGATCTGTTGGCATCTGGGAAACAGATATCCCATAGCGCTCCACAATATCGCGATGTCGACCAAAAAACTTCTGCAGTTATGACTTTAAGTTATGGGTAAAATACCATTGCTTTAGTAGCCTATTTGAAAGCAACCCAGCTCAATCAAGGAAGTCACAGGCCCCGCTGAGTATCGAATGAGTTGGGTGATGTAAACTGTATATGCCGCTGCTTTTGGAATGTTGCTACAAGGAAAAGGGAAGTTAACTATTGGAAAAGTGAAGTCGTATAGCCTAGTTTGTAGTGTACCTCTGTTGTCGATTTCAAGATGAAGGTCAAGGAACGAACCCGATAAAGGTAAAGTAAAGAAAAGGTATACTTTGTGAAATACGACTCCGAGAAAAAATGAATGTAGAGTTACGTGAACATCTCCGGAAAAGCGAAATTTGTAATCGAATAATTGAATGGGCACGATTAAATGGTCAATCTATTTTTCAATGAATTTCCAATACCACTTTTATAGAACTTTTGTCAGTTTTCTATGGTTCAGGACTTGGCTCTTTTGGCCATTCGGCAATGTCGCTGACTCAACAAAAACAATATTTTTACTTGCTGTGGGAGAATGGACTTTTCATTGCAGGGTATTGTTGAATTGCTTCTGTCTCTGTGGGTTGAACTAGTTGATAAGCTATTAGTAAGACTACCTCATATTTCTGTTGTCAGATCTACTAAGCACGTTTTTACAAATATTGGTTTTATCCAAACGTCACTGAAACTTTCAAATGGATCCATTCATGCCCTTTTGGGAATTTGTGCCATTAAAATCCTTCAAATAAGGCGACTCTTTAAGTGATGTAGCAGCTGATTCATTTTTCTCTTCATACTGTTATTCGTCAGAAAATCGTGGCAAGATGGACAGAATGTAGCCTTAAAATGCAACATGTTCAAAGATGACAAAGTTTCTTGTTATCTGTTTGATATCTTTGCATCCACCTGGGCTGAATTTCAATCATTGTGATTCTGACATATATGCAATATAGAATCCTAACTTAAAAATATAAACGAGAACAAATATATTTGGACTAAAACGATACTGTCGATAGAATGAAACTAGATAACATTGATATTAGAATACAACTAACTGACTACTGGAAATAGATGAAGACTTCAAAAGATACATCGGCAAATGAATACCGAAGCAAGAACGAGGAAAGGGTGAATTGTTAATCTCATAAATAAAAAATCACGACAATTCATATCCAACAAAAATTGAGACAGTATGACAAAGACAAAACAAATTAACAAAAATGAACAAGAAAGCCACATAACTAAAGCACTAGCAGTGTGAAACCCCTACAAAACTGAGGTATCGTCAGGTGCTCCGGAAGGGTAAGCATGATCTGCTCCAGGCGTGGCACCCGTCACACTGCCAGTGGAAAGTCCGGTATTGTCGCAGTCGGTGTTAGTAAGTCCGGTAATAACTCTGGATCTACTCAAAGATATCTTTTCTCATTTGTGAAATAGAAACATTGTAACGGTCTGTCAGATCGTGGTGACGACCTTAAAACTTACGATCACAAGAACGATGAACAGACAGATTAAAATTAAAAATGACACTGCAAACAGGAATAGAAATTAAATAAGAGCGAATATTTAATGGAGTTTTTAACATTTGAAATTGCAAAAGACTTATCATTGAAAGGGTAAGAACTTTGAATGCTGACAGGAAGCGGATTCAAAAGCGAAGCGAAGCGAAGGAAAATCTGATACCTAAATGTATAAAATGAAGAACAACAAGAAATGACACGGTATAATGTAAGAACAAAATGGGAGAAATCAGAAGCAACCAGACAAAAGAGTAACTTAATTACTCAAATAAAAAACATAAGTACAAAGCAGATAATTGAGTATATAAACATTGCTGTGCAGTTCTCGGTTTTAAACACAGGAACTTAGTAAAAATTCTGAAATTGACATCTGGTTTCATTTGACTATGACCTGTAACCATAACATTTGTGTTTAATTGTCCATTCAGCTTTTATCTCCCGTTATATGCAGTGATTTTGTCGACATACATTAAACGATTTTTTATTTGTCAGAAAAACATTTTTTGTTTCGCCCTGACGACCGTTTAAATCCTTGAGTGTTATTTGTAACAGCTCGGGTTGTATAGGACCGTTGAAAAGTAAAAACTGCTTTAACATTTAAAGTAAGACGGTACAGAATAAGCTTTGATATGTGTTGGCCAAGATGGTTGAGGTATTGGCGCATCACAAAACTGGAAATTTGTGTCAAAAAGGTTAGATTTCACGCTTCCGTATAAAGTTATCAAGATAAAAATCCCGGGGGGGGGGGGGCACTACCTATATAAGTGTTACTGGCTATGCAATCCCGACAAACGGGGGTTGCATTATTAGCTGAATTGTCTAGAAAGGGTATAATTTTTTAACCTTGTCTTGAAAGGGGTCAGATTTTCTTGTCTATGATGGGGTAAAGGAGAGGATCTGGTAGCATAAATATATCATAAAAACATCTTTCAGCAAGAATCAGTTGATAAGAATTGCATTCTAACCACTTATTTGACTATTTAATTGGTATATTGACTTGACGTGAAGAGAAATCCTACTTTTTCTGTATGATTTTACACATTTGTCTAGAATGGGGTATAGAAATTTGTCAAAAATTGCTTTTAAAGGGGTCAGGGTTTTAAACCATTGGCAGAAATGCCCCCCCCCCCTCAACAAATAAGGCACACTGATACATAGGAAATAAAATATTGTAAGAAAATAGACCTTACATTCGATATTTTTAACGTATATTAAGTTGCATGAAATAGGCTTTCTTTGACGTTTACCGTCCTTAATATGAGTCAATTTTTCAAGATAGAGTAATATTTATTGATTATACCAGTGGGGTGTAATAAAAAGAAAAATTAGATTATTTCGAAAGCTATTAAAAGGAGACCCCTCTGTTCTTAGTTTCCACTTTATCGCGTGTTGCTCGGAGCAAAAAGAAAAAAAAATGATTTGAATGTTCAGAATACATACTGTAACCATACTGCTATATAAAAAACTGCAGCCTTTCGGGCATTATTAACCTTGTAGTATCTATTTTGTAAACCTCCATCATCAAGATCCTGTGACCAAGAAACGTTAACATATGAAAGGCTGTAAATGTCTTTTGGCATTATACACATTTCTGTCTATTAGAATTGACTGACTAGAGGCTTCGTGCGATTTGAAATTATTTGAATTTTATCTTTTCTGACTAAATTATTTTGAAGAGCAACAGTTTGTAGTAAGGCCTTGACGCTAATTATTCGACTAATTAGGTAAAATGTTAGTTTTGTTAAATCATATAATTCTTTCATTCGTATTATATGTGTTGTTTTGTTTATATTCGTTATACTGGTGTTTGGTCAGATGATTTGAGTGGCTGTGAGTAAGTTGAGAGTTGCGTAAATAGTGAAAAAAATATTACGTTAAAATGGCACAGACTCATCTACCAAATAGAAATTCGATAGAAAAAAAATCAAAGATTATTGGCAAAAATAAAAAAATAAGATTTTATAGTCCATTGATTTGTTGGCTACAAATTTGAAGAGAATTGGTGAGAATGTAATTGGCAATATCTCTAAGGTTTAAGTAAGGGACCGACCATTTAACTTGAAAAGGGGGATTATATCTT
>MJUU01013553.1:30435-44384 GCA_002080025.1 Modiolus philippinarum | reverse complement strand
AAAATTGACATCATGGGGCCTCTTGTTTGCACCAAGACCAATATTGAAAATCCGAAAGCTTATTGCGCATCTGCAGACTATATGCAACAATTCTACAACAAAATTAAATCCCTAAATCCAAAAATGTAGGAGGAGTTTGAGTCACAAGAAAAGTGTGACGGACGGACGGACGGACGGACGGACGGACAGACGGACGGACGGACGGACAGACAGACGGAGGGTATAACATTATCCCCGAACTTTCTTCGAAAGTGCGGGGATAATAAACATTGTCAAGTTAAGTTTTCTGCATTATGTCTATATGTTTGATCGACAGTGGTAACTAGACTTGAGGTGGACTATCGGTAGTAATCAACTGAAAATTAAAATGAAACACGTCAATTTGGTTCAATCAAGTACTGAATATACAGATGGGATTTTTAAACATAACTGCCCTTGGATGAAGGTGTTAAGGTATATTAACACGTACACACAAAGTACAGATTTTCACCAGAGACAACGTCGAGGGTGATATTTCCCCAAGTGTGTTAATCGAATTAACACCTTCATCAAAGGGCAATTTGTGCGGTTATGCGGATGTAAACTTGGATTCTATTGGCTGATTAACCACCTGCTAAATAACAATGTCCGCCCTACACAACAAGAAAATCAATAATCATGATAATGTAGTGTTTCACCTAAACCAAAGTCGTTTAAAAGCGTGTGCTTTT
The DNA here is from genome assembly GCA_002080025.1 of Modiolus philippinarum. NCBI lineage: Eukaryota > Metazoa > Mollusca > Bivalvia > Mytilida > Modiolidae > Modiolus > Modiolus philippinarum. The sequence goes on along the minus strand of MJUU01013553.1, from coordinate 43,674 downwards.
AATCAATACTATTAGTATTTATTAAACAACGTACATATAAGAATTGTACATAAGGACAAAGTTCACAAACATGCAGTAAGCATGGATTAATAAGCATATTGAAATTAACTATAGTTTCTACAACGAGAACTAAGTTGATTATGAAATTTCTCACATTGAGTTAAATAAATTTTGCAAATGTTTGAAAACGAGGCTTGCCGAGTTTTTAAACATTTGAAATTTATTTAAGAAGATGTGAGAAATTTCATAATTAACGTGTTTAAGTTGTAGAAAATGTTTCTCAAATGACATAATGTAAAACACCGAGGATTGAGTTCCGAATAAATTTGGCGGGAAATTTCACGCAACTTATTCTCTCACTAGAGACGAGAAATATTTTTATCACACCGGTCAGGCGTTGGTTAAATTTGCTAGAAATTAGAGAAACATATTTTACTTCCACGTAATGTAAAACTAATTTCAGCCTGATATTTACATTAAAAACTAAAATGTGAAATACATCTATACTTGGAATAACATGTAAATTATATGAAATATTTTATTTGCATGCATTCATTTTCATAGGTTTTCACTCCATGTATTACGAAAACGCCATTTAAACTTTATACAACATGAAAAATCAATACATTTGGCTGTGTATTGTCCAGGTTACGCGGTCAGTCGACATTGCATTTATGTGTAGAATCGTGTAGATAACTGTAGGTCATTTTGTAATTATCGTTTTCTTAGTTAAACACAAACTAAGGTTAGCATAACCGCACAAAAATGTTATCATTCATTGAACCAACTTACATGATTATTTAGATAGTGTCAAAAATGGTTGAACGAAGCGGCCTGACATCACAAAAGCAAGAAAATACGCAATCAATACCCAAAAATTAAGGGTTACTCAAAGTAGTATATGGGGACGTGTTAGGGTTTCCCCTGTTCTATAAATAGATTTTAAGGGAATCCCCACTCTAACTTGCGCATGCGCAGTAAAACATGCTGTACATCCGATCACGTGACTTCTGATTCCGATGACGTCACTTCCGGTCTACGTCACTTCCGGTGACGTCACTTCCGGCTCCATCTCGCTCCACCTCCTTAAATGCGCGGTGAACTGTCCCCTATATACTAATTATTTTTTGAGTACTGTTTGCCTATTTTCTTGCTTTTGTGATTCTTCCTAGGGTAAATCGGGGTCGCTGAATCGATTGGTACAGGTTTTGAAGCTCTAGCACTAAGTGTGAACGAGATATCGGCCCTAAACGGTCCTAATTTGGCCCCGATCCTTAGTATTACTACTATAGGCATATCATATATGGATTCGGGGTACTTTCATACTTCTAAAGTGATTGGAATAGGTAGTGAAGGTTTAAAACGTACTGTTATAGAGATAGCGGTCCTTTGAAATCAAAGATCGGCCCTAATTCGGCCTATATCAATACTATTAGTAACAGGTTCATATGATATATGGATTCGGGGTATCTTTATACTTCTAAAGGATTAGTGTTGGTGTTGTAGCGCTGTCATGTACTATTGTGATGATATCGGGCCAACCATTCCATTTTCAAAACGAACTATTGAGTTACTGTTGATCTGATGTTGATATTTTGAGAAGAGCCTGTCTTAAATTCCGTGAATTGTTTCTAGAGATGTCATCTACTAACGGACAGAGAGGAATCGATCCATTCCAACAATGTATCACGATAGCGTCTGCCTGTAATTTGGTGTTTAAACAGAAATTTCTACAGTCCGATACCATCGGTATTATTCCTGCACACGGATACATGCCCCTATGAGAAACATTTATTGAAATTCATGCAGTGGATCAAATACCTATTGGAAAAGGAAGGAGTTCGTATACAGCATGCAGAAAATGGTGGAGAGAAACAAATTGGACCCTACAAAGTGGATGGATACTACGAGAACGAAAACGGAAAATATGTGATAGAGTTTGGTGGAAAGTTCTGGCATTGATGTTTACACTGTTACAGTGCTACCACCGTAAATCCCGACAACGGTATGACCATGAGCGGCCTACATCAACGTACTATGGAAAAGAAACGGCATTTGGAAAATCAAGGTTATATCTACATAGGTAAATGGGAATGCGAGTTTGATAAAGAGGTCCAAGACAATGATGAATTAAGACACTTTCTTCAACAATCCCAGATGATCACTCCTTTGGAACCCAGAGATGCTTTTTATGGTGGAAGAACGGAAGCCTTTACTACTAATGTCGTCATTGCTGCTTATACAACTGTTCAAGCCCGTTTAAAATTGTACAGTTATTTGGAAAAGTTGGACAGGCGAGCCTTATACGCCGATACCGATTCTATTGTTTATGCATCTCAACCTGGAGAGTGGAAACCCGAATTAGGAGACTACTTAGGAGATCTTACGGATGAAGTACCAGATAACACAATTACAGAGTTTGTGACTGGAGGACCCAAAAACTACGCTTACAAGTTAGTCAGACCCGATAAGAACATTAATTCCACCATATCTAAAGTGCGAGGAATCAGTTTTAACAACATGAACTCTCTGACCATCAACTTTGATACCATAAAACATATGGTCACTAATAAAACAGACGATGTGAAGACCGTCACCGATGATTTTAAAATTATTAGAGACCAGAAAAGACTACTATACATCAAAGTAAAGATTATAGACTAGTGTTTGATAAAAGAATCATCATGACTGATTATTGTACATTACCTTACGTATACTAAACACTGTAAAGATAGCATGTGGCACTCCGACCCGTGTCTATCTAATGACGGAGATAATAAAATGTACATATGTTAATATTCTGTTGTTTATTTCAATGCCTAAAGAAGAATACGTTAGAAGATCTAACAAAGAACAAAACAACAAAAACCAAAAATAAAAAAAAAATAAATGAATAAAATAGAAATAAACAAATATTAATGAATAAATAAATATGCAAATAAATAAACAAACATAAACAACAACAAAAAACACTAAAACCAAATAACAAAACAAAAACAAAACAAGAACAAAAAAGTAAACAAAACAAAAAAAAACAAATAAAAAAAATCAAAAGTTGTCATAGTAGCTTAGATTATGGTAAGAGGTTGGATAAAGGAAGAATAGTACTGGATAAAAGCAGAAATCAAAAAGAAAAGATAGTTAGAGTTAGTCATGAACAAAAGACAACAAAATCAGGAAAAGTGTGTATAAGGACTTAAAGAACACAACATAAATAATATATAATACATAATGTCTAGGGTTAGATTAAAGGGTTAAAGTATGGCTTAGAGAACATGTCATATAAAACACAATGACCAGGGTCAAAATAAAAGTCAAGGTTAGGTTGGTTAAGGTAATCCGTGAACAAAGACAACAGTACTGATTATCTACAAGACTACAACAGGAAAGGTTAGGGTAGTGTGAAAGCATCTTAGACAGGGCAGGACAATAGCCTCACACATGAAGACATCTTAAACAGAAGAAGGGTGAAGCCAAACAGGCGAGACATACAGGACGAGGTCAAAAGGTCAATGACACACTAAAGTACATTAGCACCTCGTCAAAAAAGACTTCCACAGCAGATCGACAATCGGTCGAAAAGTCCCTCCCAATCGGAGGGAAAAATCGAAGTCCTTTAACATAGGGCCTATGGGTCTCAAGTGCTGCTATATACTACTGACGTTGCTACATTGCTAAGGATGATGAACACACCTTGCTCAGGATGATTAACACACGTTGCTAAGGATGAATAACAAACGTTGCTGAGGATGATTAACACACGTTGCTATGGATGGGCGGGGCTAATGAAATGTTAGTGGTGTAAATTAACAAATGCCACTTATCCAATTAAATAAATGAATAGTGTAAAAAATTTGCATAAAGTTTAATAAAATATGTTAACGATACTCTACGTATTTGTTTATTTGTCAAATAGTTATGGGCACAGATAAATGTGTAAAAAATCTATAGATATTGTCCAAAACACCAAAAGCGTTTTCCGTTGCTTGGTTTCACCGTGTATTAGAAGAGACTTTGTCTCATTTGCAATTATATCTTCTCCTTTCATTGTTTACTTAAGGTAGATCGATCCTAATAAAAATATCAGACAGAATTTTCTTATTTTAATATATTTTGTAGGTATACGTCCATTTGTTTCAAAAATAAAATAAAAATGATATGTCACCGATCATCTTTTCCTGTTATCAGGCCTTGAAAATCAGGCCAAATTCAGGATTTTTTAACAATATTCAAAAAGAACATATAGGGAACGGTAGGAACATGCTTATTATTTAGCTTTCATATGAAATAAATATCAGACAGATTTTTTTTTCTTCATTTTTTGACATTTCAGAGGTATTTACTCAAGCTACATGTTGAGCTGAAAAATCTATATGTCACCGTTTGATTAAGAAAGATATCATACATAGTTTACGAAATAGACAATAGTTACAGGAAAAGGGAGCTAATTCGCTGGAAAGTGTATGTCAATCTATTATGACGTCACAATGAAAAGACCAATAAATGAATATTCCGGCATGAAAATAAAGTCAATGCGTTATGAAAATAAAGTCAATGCGGAATCCGATTCATGTTTCGCAAATGCGCCATGTATAAGTGTCGATCTACCTTAAAATTAAGACTGAAGTTTTTTTTTCTCCTGCAGTGTGGAGTCTTTAAAAAGATTCCCCGTGACAGAGTCTTTAAAAAGATTCCCCGTGACAGAGTAGTATGCTCTCTCTCTCTCTCTCTCTGTCTCTCGTTTTGAAGAATTTCTAATATGGAGACACTATATTTTATATATTTATTATATTTATTTTTTATATTTTTTATTAATATATTTTATATATTTTGGCCCTGTGAATACAACCTAGAACTCTAGTATTGTGCCCAGAGCCCTTTTGTTGAAGCCTGAAGTCCTTAAGTTGGAGCCAGGAGCCCTGTTATGGAGTCCGGAGCCATTGTGTTTGAGCCAGAAGTCCATGTGTTGGAGCCAAGAGTCCTAGTGTTGGAGCCCCGTACGCTTGTGTTGGAGCCCGAAGTCCCACGATAAAAAAATGTAGAACAACGAGTGAAGAGCCATGATAAAAGTAAATTACTTGACTATGCGAATAAGAACAATAATTGATTTAACTTGGTATGAAATAGAACATCGAAGTTAACTCAGTGATAAAAGTTAATGAAGGGAATATCTTAAGAAAGGTTTCAATCCACAAGAAAACTGCACATGAATAAAAATTAAACAAAATACAAGTGTAAGCAACGACAGGAATTCGAGACAACCGGACTTGATATCGGCAATAGCAATATCCATATATCGGCGATAGCAATATCCAACGGAGGGGGTAACGGTTTATGGGTACCCAAACCTACGCTTTCATTATAATATAATAAATATACAAATAACAAAGTCTACTAGTAAAACACGGTCGAACTACAGAAAAAACTAGTTAACAAGCCCGAAAACTTAACTCCAATAGTAACTTTGCCCTTAGTTTGACCGTCTTTAACCTCCTTGTCGGGTCATATTTTCCCTCTTCGGTGAAATGAGTGGATCAAAGTTATCAGTTATCACGTTCAATACAAAAATGCGATGTTGATATCAAAAGACAACATGATATTGAATTAAAATTAATACGGGATATCAAATATCAAAGGAATTATCGATATACCTTTAATGATTTGTCTGGAAGTCGCAGTCAACAGATAAAAAAATATATTACATATGCACGTGGAGACGGTCACTAGCCCTTATATAAGTTGTATGATCTAAGTCCATCAGCACTTGAAATATTCACCCAGGCTTATTTTCACACTTTAAAATCCTTTTAGATATAAAAACAAACATGCAGCCATCACTGAAAGCCTTTATGGTAGACCGACTTCACTCTGAAAACAACATCTCTCCGTGTGCCTAGTGGTCTATCCAAGTATTATAGGGGAAAAAATGTTCTTAAAAACTTTTTCAGATGTTTTAAGGAAAATCAAGTTTTTTTTTCTTTAGAGTACCGTTCTTTTGCCTTTACGTAACAGAAGTGATATTTAAGTGATGGTTCCAAGTGAAAATTTGTTCACTGTGTATTAGATTAAAAACTCAAACCAAAATTACGGTAATCAATTGTCCACTTCGACAACTTACGTCTTTTCAGTGCAGATCAAATCAATACTTTTTTAAAAAATTAAACTGACAGATGTATAAACTGACAGTGTTATAGGTAAACACTTGTAATCGTTATTGCAACGTCCAATGTCATTGGTAACGCCATTATGGTGTCTCCGTGGTATTATTCCGCCATTTTTGTATATAACACTTGTTACATTTAGAAGTATAACAAAATTTATTCAAAATGCAAAGAAATTCAAAAGTACTTCAACTTTTTATATCTTTATTACTTTAACAACATTTTCATCACAAAAAAGTGACCTAAAACACATGAACTTACACTCACAAACTATACATAAAGTCATTCGAAATTTATTCAGTTTGTGAGCGAGTCGGTCGCTTTTACGCATCGATAAACTCCTCGAGCTCGTTGTTACTATGATATATAAACTATTCTAAAATGCACTGCATGCTTTATTTTCATTTTGTAAGGCCCTTGCTAATTTGTTTCCAGTAAACAATGGTCAAGGTAATTAATACGGGACTTTCGAGATAGGAACTCTTGTAACTGAAGGTGAAAACAATCTCCTCAAATACCGATGAGAAGGAAAACTGCATTTCTGACCGAATGAAATAAATATATATACCACCTAAAAACAAGCTATTTATGAAATTGAAGTGCACTTATAATTTGTCCTGAAGTGCTAAAAACAGATTAAATATAAATCACCCTTAACTCAACAGTGTTGATTTTTCGTATAATAATAGTTTTTTCCGGCGTGAACACGACTAAAAAATCGCGTATTTTTTACACATTAGAAAATTTTAGAACTTCGACTTATGTTAACATAATGAGTCATTTGTTTACGAGTTTATAAGGAATTTTCTACTTGTTTCTTGTACAAAAAATTGTAGAAAGATAGTAGAGATGGGTTGAGCCGGGGTTGAGGCAGTCAGTTTAGTTAGTTATGTCACGGAGATGCATACCTGAGTTGTATTCAGGTAGTAGGTATATAGCCAGTAAAAATCGACTGAGCTAACGGAATATTTCTCAAGTTAGCTCTGTAGCGAGGCTGGCTACGAAGTAAAAAGGTCCAGGGTTCGATCCCCGGACGAGAAGGCACTGGTAGTAACATTACTGATTTTCATGTACGGACTGACCCTCCGGTCACATTGGCGCTCCAACTAAAATACCCACAATGGATAGAACAAGAAAACTAGCCGGGCACTTGATGTTGTAGTGTGTTAAGAGTCATTCATACGGCGAGTATGATGACTCTTGGTGGGGGTAATGTCACGGAGATGCATACCTGAGTTGTATTCAGGTAGTAGATATATAGCCAGTAAAAATCGACTGAGCTAATGGAATATTTCTTTAGCTCATTCGGTAGAGAGGCTGGCTATGAAGCAAAAGGTCCAGGGTTCGATCCCCGGACGAGGAGGCACTGGTAGTTAAAATACTCATTTTCATGTACGGACTAACCCTCCGGTCACATTTACTATAAAAAAAAGAAAGGTAACGATCGATTGGCCGTGCAAAATGAGAGAAATGGATAGAAGCAGCCTACTTTACAAGCCAGTGAGTTTGTTCTTGGACGAGAAATATAGTAGGGGTCTTCAGTTGTACTGAATTGGGCGTGGCGTTTCTCAACACAGTTTGCTTACAATAGTTCGCGGCCAGGCTTTCCGTATAATGACCTGTTCACCCCGCATAGAAAGGGCCATTGACCTTGATATAATTTTTGTCAAGAATACCGCTTAAGTGCACGCCAGGGGCCTTCTTGATCTGGCTTGAGGGGTGAATATTGTTAACCTCTGGTTGAAGACCCTCAGGCGAAATCAAGATGTAGACAGGAATAAAAGTCCTGTCCTTGATAAACTGGAGTTTTCTGTGTATCGTGTGCGTTTTTGTCACATGTACATTCACTCCACATCCTTTCATTTTTCTTATATCTGTTAAATCCAATAATCCCTGTCAAGACGGATGTTGCATACACTGTAAGTATGTAGTTGGAAACGATACATAGTCTTGGCTTACAATTGCACATATTAAAACTACTAGTATTACTCTAATAACACTACCATATTACAAATATATGCAGAAAATGCTACATGGATGAAGTGTTGTTCGACATTGAGCAAAGAATTACGTTTAAACAGGTGCTATTTACTGCGAGGTAAGGGGAGAAAGCTCTTTGTTGCAGGCCTCATGGTGAGTTCAAGATGAAGAACAATTACAAAAGCGTTGTTGCTTTGCTTAGTTCTACCATGTATTTATAGAGACTTTGTCCCGTGTACATTTATTCCATATACTTTCATTGTTTATTTAGGACTGAAGTTTGTTTCTCCAGAAGTGTAAAAGTCCATTAAAAGATTCTCCGTGAGAGAGATGTATGGCCTCTTTATATTTCAGATATTTTGTACTTGTTCATGAGTGAATTTCTCATATGGATATTCTCTTGTGCTTTCAAATGTTGACATCATAATTTTTGTAATTTCAAAATGTTATTCTGACCACCTTTTTAATAGTGCCCACATCTCACTATAATGAATGTAAGTTTCTTACAGTGCCCTGTGTTTGTCTATATGTTTTAATCGACCAACAGCTAAATATACTATTGCTTTTGTCGGGAAACTACGACAATGATTGTAAGAGTTTAGTTTATGTTTGTTGATAATCCCACTTATATGACCAGAAAAGACATGGATGTAGCGTTGCTCGAAATTTTAGTGAGAATTCAGCTCAAAATGGTGTTAGAGGATGTCTCCAACTTACTGTGAGGTATGTTGAAAACTCATTGTTGAAGGCCTCATGGTTACTGTAAGATGAAGAACAACTTTAAAAGCGTTGTTTCATTGCTTAGTTCTACCATGTATTTGTGGAGACTTTCTCTCCTGTGTATTTACTCCATATCCTTTCATTGTTTATTATGGGTTCCTTTTCTTGCAACGCAAAAGTAGAAACATGGCCATCTTTGTTTAAATTCATCTCTGTTGGGTTCTCAATATTAATTTACAAGGTCATGTGAAATCATTGGCTGATTTTTGTAAGAATTTTCTCGGCATTTTATGTAATAATATGTTACATGTAATTTTTCCCCTAGTGCGTTAGTAAGCCGATTTGAGTCTAATAAATACACGAATTTTTCACATGTTCTGTGTGTAATGTAATTGTTCTTACTCATGCCGTTAAAGACAAAAGATAACAATTTACAACCACAATGACCGAAATTTACAATCACAGGCCAAGGGGAGTGCAGTAGAAAAACATTTAAGACAAAAAGCAAACGTAAACGAAAGGAACCCATGATATAGCCGGACTTAATTGCGGCACTAGCAAAAGCTAGCGGTTTGGTTAAACCGGTTTATTGGTACCCAAACCTCCTCGTTCTCTATTCCGTTTTCCTACATTATAAGGAAACGACCATTTGATTTTAGGGGAAAGGGGGCTTAAGCGATTTTGCTAAGAAATATAATTTATTTTCATAAAAATCTCGAGCAAGTTATTTATTCTCACCAAATGTCACAAATAGCTGGTGCACAATGGCAAAATGTACTGAATATTCTGTGTAAGTTTCATTGAATTTCACCAAGTGGTCTAGGAGGATTTGTCGAAAATGTATGTACCCTATGGTTGACAGAATAACGAACGGACGGACGGACGAACGGAAACCATGATCACTTTATACCATCCGCTAAAGCGGGGGATATAATTACTTATTAACAAAACCTCCCAGGCCCCACAAATGAAAATAAAATGGCCGCCCCCTAATCACAATAGACATACGAATAAAACCCAATACAGGTAGACTACTTACTCTGAGACCACTATCTTGAAAGGGAACGGAACAAAAAGTAGTTTAGAAAGATGGATCAAAGAGTGCTCGCCGCTAAACTGTGACGCCACGAGTGAAACTTCGCGCATGGTTTAGTAAAGTCATCATGTATTTCAGTAGAAATCGTAAGTATCAGTTGGAGGCCATCATGCGTGTAAAATGACCGTTTTTACATTTATTTCTTGTATACAAGCGAATTGACACACATTTTTAGTGTAAAAGTATTATAAATTGGCTCTGAGATTCCAAACAGTTAGACTTGCATTGATTAGTCTTTTATTCCTGGATGTATTACCATGCAAAACCAGACACTTGCGTAAAAGATCATTGGTAGAACGAATTATAAAATCATCAATTTTTTTGTTTAATATGTTTTTGAACATAACGTCCTATACTCTAAGAGGACAAATACACAATTAAAGCATGTGAAGGATATGTAGCGGGAATTCATCATGGTAAATGGGCATTAACTGAGAAATCGAATTACTAAAATCTGTTTTTAATAATACATCTAAATGGCTGGTGACAGAAAAATACACCATACAGAATTAAAATCGATTCTGAATTAATATTCCCTGTAGGTCTTTGTTAACATACAATGGAATCACGGTATGCTAAATAAATTATAGAATGTTCAAAGAATAGGAAGGAACATTTAATATTTCTCCTTCAAAGTAATACAAATGCTTGCTTACATGTTTTTTTTCCTAGAAACGGAATAAAATTTCACTTTTGTCTTCCTATAACATGCCATGCACGATGGGTGAATGATTTCGAACCTTCTGTACATTATATCTAAACAATGATAATATAAACGGTCGTTTATTTTATTTATTATTTTTTTTTTTTGAATGGCAGCGACTTTGTACGGAGATAACACAGTAAAAATGCGTAAGCTGGGGATGGTACTGACAATCCCGAAATTTCAGTGCTTTCCTTCATCCTTGTATAAACAAAAGTCAAAACATATTTCAGGCAGATATCACATACAAAAGATTACAAAGGTGCTAAACTTAAGAAATTATCCTGGTGTAAAAGAGAGTCACTCGCCTGTTTTACCTTCGAATTCTGATCAAAGAAATTCATTTATACTCTTGGTCATAAATATGGAATATTCGTATTTTCTGAGCCAAAATCTGAAGTTTGGAATCATTATGCACAAAAGTGTGTGGATTAAAGTGAAATACATGTATTTTACTTTGAACGTTGTTTTCTAACTGTGAACTACAAAAGTCTCTGATTCTACGAATCTGTCAGACTATTCCTTTCATCCGTTCTGAAACCTACTTTTTGATGGAAATGGGATATTTTCTACATCAAATATTGTGTGTACATAAATTTCCAAAAATACAATTTCCGGTGCCCATCGTGTACAAGAATGATGTAAGAGATTTTCAAAAGCTAATTTGAATTTTTGAAAACAAACAATTCTTAATATCTCAGGCATTCTCAGCTAAAGATATTCCATATTTATATTTGTAAAAATTGTATGGTATAAGTGAATGAGGTTGTTTTTGGTAAAGTCAGGAAATATATAGAGGCTTAGCAAAGGATTAGGAATATACAGGAATGGGTGGCTTCCTAATAGGACATTTCGGCTCTGTGTGTAAAAGGACGGCTAATAGCTGTAAGGGACCGACCATTTAAGTTGAACGGGGGGGGGTCATGTTTTTTTTTACTGGACAGAAAATTTTTTCGCGCTCCGAATAACTACTATAAATAAAATATTTTTTTGAAAATAAGCATTATTTTGGGGGGCAGAAAGCCCCTTTCAGAATATTTTTTTTTTCATCAGTTTTGCAGCCAAAATATTTTTTTCACATAAAATCAGCTTCAGAATATTTTTTCTCGAAAAAACCATAGTCCCCCTTTCAGGTTAAATGGTCGGTCCCTAATACCTGTGAAGTTAAGTATTGAACGTCAGGGAAAATTAAATCGCAGATTGACTCAATAATTAATGTGTATAGGGTCTGTAAGTCTCGTCATATGACTACGAAAACTTACGATAAAATTACATTTTGAAAACGTTTCCCTCCAAAATATGACATTGAAGCGTTATGACGTTGGACGAGACTTACATACCCTATATCGATTATGTCCAAAATAAAAAAAAATATTTTAACTGATTTTACCAATTCTTGACTCAATAAAATGATAGTACTCTTAATATTATCATAACTAATAATGCCAGTAAAACATTGCTACCAGTAGGGTTGAAGCGGTTGATCGATATCCTCTATTTCCCCCAAGTATCTTTTCCACAAAGCTGCAGAAGTTGTAAATAAATAATGACAATAAGTAAATCAAATTGGACCGATGAAACTGCAAGTGGACTATTTGTCCCTCAAGCACATAAGGTTAGTACATTCTTGCTAGCCCGAAAACCCGATTTTATTTGATTTCGCCATATCTCATTTTAGAAGTTTGTTTAAATAACAACAAAATACCGAAGCAAAATCTCTTGTCAGTTTTTAAACATCTTTGAATTGATGGTCTTCCAAACGTTTAGATTTTATCTGCACTGAAGAGACATAAGTTGTCGAAATGCGCATATGCAGAAAGCAAATTTACAGTAACTTCGGTATTTAGTTATTTGTTACCACTGGGTCGATGCCACTGCTGGTGGACTGTTAGTCCCCGNGGGTTATTCACCAGCCCAGTAGTCAGTACTTCGGTGCTGACCCGAAAGCCGATTATTTTTGGAAACTCACAATATCTAAATTTTTGTAAATTTTGTGGAAAACTAAGGAGTATCTCCCTCATGCAAAGCTCTGTCCTTAGCTGATTTTGGCTATACATTTAGATCATATTGGTGATCCGTTCTCTATCAGTTTTTAAACATCTTTGAATTGATGGTCTTCAAAACGTTTAGATTTTATCTGCACTGAAGAGACATAAGTTGTCGAAATGCGCATAGGCAGAAAGCAAATTTACAGTAACTTCGGTATTTAGTTATTTGTTACCACTGGGTCGATGCCACTGCTGGTGGACTGTTAGTCCCCGAGGGTATTCACCAGCCCAGTAGTCAGTACTTCGGTGCTGACCCGAAAGCCGATTATTTTTGGAAACTCACAATATCTAAATTTTTGTAAATTTTGTGGAAAACTAAGGAGTATCTCCCTCATGCAAAGCTCTGTCCTTAGCTGATTTTGGCTATACATTTAGATCATATTGGTGATCCGTTCTCTATCAGTTTTTAAACATCTTTGAATTGATGGTCTTCCAAACGTTTAGATTTTATCTGCACTGAAGAGACATAAGTTGTCGAAATGCGCATATGCAGAAAGCAAATTTACAGTAACTTCGGTATTTAGTTATTTG
>MJUU01013553.1:11273-24395 GCA_002080025.1 Modiolus philippinarum | reverse complement strand
GGGCCTCTTGTTTGCACCAAGACCAATATCAAAAATCCGAAAGCTTATTGCGCTTCTGCAGCATATATGCAACAGTTCTATAACAAAATTAAAACCCTAAATCCAAAAATGTAGGAGGAGTTCGCGTCGCAAGGATTTGTGACGACGGACGGACGGACGGACGGACGGACGAGGCCAACGACAATATCCCCGAACTTTCATTCGAAAGTGCGGGGATAACTATAAAAAACTGCGAGCAAAGCTCACTAATATATACCACTTTTTCCCGAATGATTCCAAAAAAAAGCAACGAAAAATGAAATTTTAAATAGCTGTTGCACAATGGCAATAGGCACTGAACATGTTGTGAAAGTTTTATATATTTCACTTTGTGGTCTAGGAAGAGTTGTAGCAACAAAGTGTGTTCCCCTATGGCGGACAGAATAACGAACGAACGGACACAATGCTCACTCTATACTGCCCACCTAAACGGGGGTATAACAAGCGAGAACCTATAAAAGAGAGTACATAAACAACATAGAGGAACATCATAGTAACAATTGTAAAGGCGGACAATATTTCACGGCGGACACTATTTAATATTACACAATAACTGCTGATTGAATAAAGAATACACCAGGCAAACGAAAATCTAGCAAAAACTTATGCCCACTTGTAGAAGGCACAAATCTTAAAAAACCGTCAATATAGGGTTATAGAAACAATTCTTATCCTTTGAACAGAAAATCTGCACTCACATTACAGCAGAAATGATTAAAGACCTCAAAAATTAAAACAAACTCCACTAGACGAAATTTAGAAAAAGAAGAAATACCATCAAATTGAAAAAGGGGAAATTTTATCAAAGTATCCCTAAAAAAGGAAAAAAAGGCAAGGATATAGAGGGAACTCTTAAAGTATGCTTACAGCTTAGCTTTCATAAAATGTCTGAACTTATTTTCTTATTAGTTGATAAGATAATTCTGTTGACTTGAAAAAAGTCGATAGGTTACCTCTAAATTAAGAGAGATATTATATATATATTTGTAGTTTACGAAACATTTATTTACGGGAAAGGTAGCTAATTGGTGACAAGTGAATAAAATATGACTCTTGATATTTGTAAATTAATCATAACATCACTATGAAAAGGCCTAACGTAGAACATATGAAAAAAAACATTGGTCAACTAACTAAATACCGAAGTTACTTGAGAGATTAAGAAAGAAATTTTATAGTTCTCGAGGCTTAAATTATTTACTGGGAATTATGACTTGTTTGCGGTTAAGTGAATAAAATATGACGGTTGATATTTGTGAGTATTCCCTAATACTAAGTAATATGTTTTACCTCCCTTAGATCACGCTACCAGAACGAGGCCAAGACTGTATTTCAGCTTTTAAGGTGTAACACCACTAATTCGGAAACCAGTCGGGCACATGAATTTAGTCCTTATAAGTCACGATGAAAATGCCGAGAAAAGAACATTCCAAGTTAATTTCACTTGCGGATCCGAATCGTGTCACACAATATGTACAAATTGAATGCACCTCGTATAAGTTTTGATTTATCCTAAATCAGACGTTGTAGAAAATACATTAAATTAACAGTTACACAAAGATACCATTTATTCATTTATAAAGAATGAATTCAATCATGTAACATATCATATGATCATACGATTATACTATCTCTTATTTATAAAAGAACAGGTCTTCAAAAAAAAACAAAAAAAAACAACAAAAAAAACCAAGAAACAAAAAACAAAAAAAAAATAAAAAAAAATAAAAATAAAAAAAAAAACCTTATGAAACACAAAATGTGGCTCATAACAACTTTCCAAGTTTCCCATTTTTGCAGAATATAAAAAAAACTATAAGCTATTAAGCTAAACATTGATGAAACTATGTATAAACAGAACCTAACTTAGATTACTAATTACTTATTTAATCAAATCTTACGCATGCCTAAACGTTTGCGATTTTGATCGCTCATAATCTGAAGGATACATTTATTAATCTTTATTAATACGCCTTAATTCTGTTGCTACTTCTTATAGTAAACCATTGATTATACCGTGTTAAGGTATCCACAAGACTGAAAAGAGTAAAAATAGAATATATTAATCAAAATTAATTTTTCCTATTATTGGTTGGTACTGATGGGAAATCCAGAAAAAAGGAACCTTGCCAACTCTCATGATTCTTGAGGATTACTTTTTTCAATTAACCAGAAATCTTGCAACGGAGATTATTTTCACCCACATCTGAAAGCTGACAATCTTCAAATCTTACGTAAACCCCATATTAGTTATAAATACAATTAAATCAAAATCACACATACAAACACACACACATATATATATAATTTAATTTTTAGGCCCTGCATTAGCGTGAATATTCGTAAATTCGGGGAGATGAACAAGTTTCCACGTTGACTGAATTTATAGACAGCTTATATATATATAGAAGTGTTCTTAAATAACATTTAATGATAATTTGATTCTTCAATACGCTAGTTGAATAATACAATAAGAGAAATAAGAATCAGAAACTTAAATAAGAATAGAGGACCAGCCTATCAGTGTCACATCAGTGAAGAATAACTGGATTAGTTTAGAAATTTGTATAGAACTTACATTTACACAAACGAAAAGGGAAATAGAAATAACCAACGAAGATGAATAAAGCAAAAACATTAAAAAGGATCAAAATATCGTTTGTGTTTTCCAGGACAAGAATATATGACAGGTGATTGGATATGGAAGAGGTTCTTGCCACATCCTTGTGACATTTGTAAGGTAGATGCTGCCGAGAAGGCCATAGACACGTGTTGGGTATGAGAACGCTTTCACTTTCACAACTTTCTAGTGAAGCAAGAGATAGTAAGTGACAATTATAAAGATCAAATGACTAAATGCCGAAGTTACTGTGAATTCTCAAAAGAGAATAATTTAATAAGTAAGAGGAGGAGGATAATTTTGGTCGGAATAAAGTTGAAGATGGACATTCAAGGAGCGAAAGAGAAGATAAAAGCAATGATGAGACATTGAAAGGACAGAATGTTCTTATATTGGTTGGTTTGATATTTTATGAATGTTTAGTATTGTAGATATTCATATACATCAGGGCATTTCACATCCAAACTTCTATGGCAATATCATTTACAAAGCACATAAATTCAAAAATTGTCCTTCCAAACTTATTACTAGTAATCCGTTGAACAAACTTATTCATAAAGGATATACAGCATAGTTTTAAATCTTTACTTCTGGTTTTTGTTGGCAAAAATATTGATCATCTCCTAAATGCTTTACACCATAACTAAATTTAAACAATTTTTCATATTGGCAGTATTTGGCATTGCACAATATCATGTTCTTCTGTCATAATTGATGATGTTGTTATACCAAATCTATTTAGAAGTATTTGAATTGAAGTTTCATATGTAATAAGGCTTGATATCATAGTCATCGGAAATTATGTCCTTAGCTAGCTAGCTGCGAGCATTTGTCCGGACAGTACCTGTGTGTATTGTCTTCATGTTTTATGTACTTCATTGTAAGGGTACTCGTCTTGATAAGTTGGACTTTTTTCTAGTTTGATTTTTACTGTGAGTCTTTTTGTGTATTTATTTTTTAGCCATTCACCACACATAGGGGAGGGTTTGGATCCAATAAAACGAGTTTAACCCCACCGCAATTTCTGCGCATGTCCCAAGTCAGAAAAATTGTCCTTGTCTTTTTATAAAATTTAAGTTTCTTGATATTTGGGTTATTGGATGTGGTTTGTTTCCATTGATTTATTCACTTTTTTACCTTTTAGGGCCATTAAGGGCTTGCTATATGGTGTGAGGTTCCTCCCTGTGTTGAAGACCGTACGGTGACCCCTAGATGCTTTGTTTTGGGTCGTTTTAAGTTGTCTCCTTAAGATTTACCCCATTTCCTTTCTTTTTCATATATATAGGTGGTAAATTGCCTGTTCTACACCATCAGTCTTTTCTAAGGTGGATGCAGTACAGCGAGTTAATAAATAAACTGGACTGATTGTCCAACCCTGAATTTACTGCCGTCCTTGCCCCAAGTTTTATTTTATTGAGTACATATGTACTGACTGTACCATACAAATGGGGAAGAATTGTGCTTCTCTATTAGCAGACTTGTTCTTATACTCTTATGAGACTGAATTTCTTCAGGGACTCGTAAAGGCTCATAAAATTAAAAGATGCTAGATCCTTCAATCTCATATATAGAAACATTGATAATATTCTCCCATTTATAACACATCTTTTGCAAAATGGACCCTATCAATGTATCCTCAGAAATAAGGAAACAATAGACATCTGTTATGGACTTCAACCTAAAATTTGACGAAAATTGTCAACTCAGAACTAAAATCTGCGACAAATTGGGTGACTTTCATTTCATAATTATCAAATTCCTATCATGGACAGTAATATTTCAACTTCTCCTGCTTACGGCGTTTATGTTTCACGGTCGGTTCGTTAAGCGAGAGTTAGCACAAACTTTCTTTATTTCCTAGATATCGTAGAGACTCCTTTATTTAGAAAAAATGAAAGGATATGGAGTTAAAGTACATGTGACAAAAACACACACGATACACAGAAAACTCCATGGTCTTCAACCAGAGGTGAACAATATTCACCCCCTCAACAGAGATCAAGAAGGTCCCCAGCGTGCACTTAAGCGGTATTCTTGACAAAAGTTATACCACTCCCTTGCTCCCCACCTGCCATGGAGAGCCAACTTGCTCAGGGTTATAATTATCCAGCTGAAAGCACCAGGTTAACAAGAAGAGAATAAAAATGTTTAGCAATAATGTTTATCAAGCTTTAAAAAAAACAAAAACAATAAAACATCCATCTCATACGATCAATTAAAAAGTTTCTTAATAGATATCAATCCCTTGTGGAAATATTTGAAGTTTTGGTCCGAACTGTGATCCAAGATTCATATTTTACTTAATACTGGGATGAACATTTTTTTCTACTACGACCTATCAATAGCAACTGCTGTTGAGTTGCTGCCATACACTGCTGCTGAAAGGAAAGTTCGGCGCGCATTAAAACTCGTGTAACCAATCATCTCTTTAAAAGTGCCTTTTTCAAGTCAGGATCATTGCGGTTGAATTATTTTACGTCTGTTTTGTCTTTTAGCCCTATGGATTTCGACTCTTGACAATTCTGTTTAGTAATTTTATTATTACTCCAATTTACTCGTATGAATTATGACAACTAACGCTGAATGTTCTCAATATCCCTTCAATGAAGCACGGAATGAAAGTCCAGCTCCATAAAATAAGGATGGAAGATTTAAAAATGATACGAGGTAAAGAAAAACTGATTTTGAATTCCGCATTCCGTATGGAGTGTACAAATGTAGTTTATGCTGTACAGTGTTTTAATAGAGTTACAAAACTGACCCAAAGCTGTTAACTCAATGATTTGTTCAGCTTGTATTAGTTTCAACAGCCTACTTTCATTAAATGCTATGCCAGTTACCATGACATCATCGAGAGATATGACGTGTTTATGTTCCAAACATCTCTAGCTAGATTTCTTCCTGGATTTGACATTACCGGTTTTGACTTAAACCTGGATTGGCTGACAGTTTGATGGGTGTCGTATACGATACCCTTCAGAAGCACCTGATGGTTCTCATTGTTTTTGTGGGAGTTCACACTGTTAGTGCCTAAGTTTTGAATATTGTATGTTTTATATCCGATTTTTTTCTTGTCTGATGTCTTCTTTTTCTATACTCGTTTTTGAAATGTCTCTTGACTTTGTGTTTTGTTATTAACACAGCCTTTGACCCTCCAGTATTTTATTGCCGTTGTTCCCTTATTGTCACCGCGCTTTCGAATGAAAGTTTGGGGATATTTTTGTTGGTCTTGTCCGTCACATTTTCTTGCGCCGCTAACTACTCCTACATTTTGGGATTTAGGTTTTTAATTTAATTATAAAATTGTTGCATATTTGCTTCAGATCACAATAAGCTTTCGGATTTTCGGTATTGATCTTGATGCAAACAAGAGACCCCTTGATGTTGATTTTGACACATTTGGCATGCGACGCGAACTCCTTGTACATTTTTTTGGATTTAGGGATTTAATTTTGTTGTAGAATTGTTGCATATGGTCTGTAGATGCGCAATAAGCTTTCGGATCTTTTTTTTTTATATTTATCTCAATGCAAACAAGAGGTCCCATAATGTCGATCTGACAGGAACACCAAAATGTGGATTGTGACACATATGGCATGCAATGCGAACTCCTATATTTTTGGAATTAATTTTGTTGTAGAATTGTTGCATTTTGTCTGTAGATGTGCAATAAGCTTTCAGAACTTTGATTCCGGTTCCAACTTTTGTACATTTCCTGAAAATATCTGGTAGCTTTTATAATCTTATTTTTGCAAGTATTTTGACCCCCAAAAAATTCTGAAAACTTAAATTTCTTAAATTTGATTCCAATTTTGGTTAATATCCTGAAAGTCTCAAAGAATACTTATTCTTTTTAATTCTACCTAGCAAACATAGTTTTAGAATGTGTTTGATTTGGACAATCACTTTCAACAATCGGATTTCAAAAATACTTGATTCCAATTAACGTCGTTTTCCTGAAAGACTCAAAGACTACTTATTTTTTGGAATTCCACATAGCAACCATACTGTAAAGATTTGTTTCGATTATGGCAATCATTTTCACCTGTTAGATTTCCAAAATAATTGATTCCGATCTTGGTAAATTTTCTGAAAGTCTCAAAGACCCCTTTTTGGAATAATACCTAGCAACCATACTTTTAGGATTTGTTTCGATTAGGGCAATCATTTTCATTGATTGGATTTCCAAAATAGTTGATCCCAATTTTCCTGAAAGTGTCAAAGACCACTTTTTTTGAAATTCTGTTCAGCAACTATACTTGAAGAATTTGTTTTGATTAGGATTGACATTTTCCCTGATAATATTAATAAAAAAAGGATCCAGATTTGGTACATTTCCTGAAATTGTCAAAGTCCACTTTTTATGCCCCTTCGACGACCAGTCGGGGGCATGTTGTTTTACCCTCGTCCGTCTGTCCGTCCTATCCATCTCTGGTGAGCTGTTATTCCTGATAACTCCTCCTTTTTGGCAAAAGTGTGATTTTGAGGGGTAGTTGAATTTGGCCATTTTATCGAAATGTGTATTCTAGAACTGTTATTCCGGATAACTTCTCCATCAATATTAAAGCTACATTTATTTAAATTTACACAGTGATTAGGCATGGATTGAAGATGTGCATTTTGTCATGGTTTAGATTTTGGCCAAAAAATTGTGATTTTGAGTGGTAGTTAAACTTTGTCATTTGTCAAAATGTCAGTGTATTATGGGACTGTTGTTCCAGACAACACCTCCAACAATAAAAAGCTACATTTATTTTACTTTTCACAGTGATTAAACATGGATTTGGGATAAACATATTGTCACATTTTAGATTTTGGTCAAAAGTTTTGATGGTTTTTTTGGGGGGAGGGCGGTACTTTGAATTTGCCATTTTATCAAAAAGTGTGTTCTGCACCTGTTATTCCCATTAAATCCTCCCAAAATATTACAGCTACATTATTTTTACCTTACACAGTGATTAGCCAAAGACTTTATTTGTGTGTATTGTCACAATTTTTATTTTGCCTTAAATTTGTGTGTTTTTGTGGGGTATAGGTGGACTTGGCCATTTTGTTGAAATATGTGCATTTGGAGGGTCGATTCTGGATAACTCCTGATTGGTTTTATCAGTAAGCTGTGTCAGATATTTGAATTTAAATTCTTGAAATTTGTTTTTCAAGTGCATAGAAATTAGATGTCTATGTTTTATATCCACCCTCTGGGGCATCATATGTGTCTTACAGACACAAACAGAGTAGCTAAATTTTATACAAAATTTGAATATAAACACATCAGGAAAAACATTGGATGATGGCAGCGGGCCGCGGGAGCATTTACTCACTTTTTAATAACATATCAAAAACATAGTTTAAAAATGTTTTACAATTAGAACAATCATTTTCACCAATTTGATTTCAAGAATATTTGATTCCAAGTTTTGTAAAATTCCTAAAAGTCTAAAAGACTACTTATTTTTTGGAATTCTGCCTTACACCCATATATTCTTGAATTCCTATTATAAAAAATAGTAACTATCAATAGTTTAATTTTAGAAATGTTGAGAAAAAATATACTCATAGTCTTGTGAAAAATTATACTCATAGTCTATAGCTGTTTTCTGGGTCAAACAGTGAGTGCGGGGATCACTGTCGTTTCCGACATTCATTACCAAAGTTAGCTTTGTTATTAATCTATTATGGACTTCTCTAGAGGGAATCGTTTTCCTAATGTGTTGTCTGGAGCGTATAGTGCACGAGCCGACAGGCGAGAGCACTATTCGCACCAGACAACACTATAGGAAAACGGTAATTAATTTATTACATAATTATTAATTAATTTAGTACATAACAAACTCAAAAGGATGCAAAGTATAGTAAACCGGAAGTCACGTGTGGTATAGTCCCGTCCTCAAGTATAGTATCCCGCTGTCAAGGTAAACAAACAGCTGTTCAAATATAGTGACGTAAGATTATCCAATAAAATCGTAGAATTTTTATATGTTATGTACTAAAAATCTATAGTGTAGAAAAAATAAAAACCATACTAAAGAAGCTTTGAACACAGAAAAAAATAAATGGAACTGTCTCATTAACCATATGTAACAACGCTCTTACATACATGAAACATTTGTATTTTATATCTCGTATGTTATTAAAAAGATCATTTGTAAAAATCACATCTGAAAGTATTTGACCACTAGGACAAACGGTCGACAAATGGCGAATATTTCTTACTTTTATTTAGGATGTCACTACAAGTTTATCTAGTATATACATCTATACCTCAAAAACATCGATAAGATAGAAAGTGATAAAATATGAAAAGCTTGCGACATGAAAAACGAGAGTATATGTCTTTTTTGCCAGAAAATGCAGACTCTCAACATTTCAATGGTAAATTTCAGTACCAAATTACCCCTTTTAAAATGCCATCTTATCAGTTGTCACATCACGTCGTTTTGTCATTTGCATTTGAATCTTTAGTATACATCACGGTGTTTATAGCCAATCCTATGGGAAATGCCAGTTGGAATAATGCTACACATGGCAGTGAATACAGTAATCTTAGAAATAAAAAGAATATACTAATTCATTTCTATTTATTAAGAAAATCACCAATGCACGATACATTGCACATTGACAAATTGGATATTTCATACTGGAAGATTACGTAATCTTTCTTGACGATAAGTGACAGGTCTACTCAAACGACAAATAAGCCGGAGATAAAATCTTATTTCCACAAAACAATCAATGGATTTCTGTAATCAAACTAAAATATATGTGATAACTGTATATCAATTCTTACATATATTTATTATTTTAACTCATTTGCACTTAATTTTACAAGGACGTCTACAATTGTTTAAATAACATAAATTTCCCGCCTTTTTCAGTTTTAATGGAAACAGCAACCATTTTAAGAATTGTGGAAGTTGCGTGCACATCTACTCACATAGGCAAGAATTCCAGTGAATTTGAATGAAGTTTGGCCCTATAATTTCAAAGAAACGTGTCGAACAAAGTTTTAGCTAAATAAAGAAGAAGAAAGACAAATCATATGAAAAGGAGCAAACACAGTTTGTCTCATAAACTTCCCATTTTTAAAATGGCCACCGTTGCCATAGAAGTGGAAAAGGGCGGGAAAATTCAAAGAAACGTGTCAGGCAACATATGTGTAATATTTTACTCAAATATAGCACATCGAATATAAACTGTCCTTAATTCAAGACTCGATATCTACAATGCATTTTTAGCTCACCTGGCCATCATTTGGTGTCCGTCCGTCCGTCGTAAAATTTAAAAACAAAATTCTCCTCTGAAATCTCTGGGCAAACTTGAATCGAAATTAGCCCGAGTCATTACTAGGGTATCTAGATTCAAAATTGTGTTGGATTCGTCAGAGGACAAAACAACATGGTTGCCGTTACTAAAAAAAACACATACGGGTAATTGCTTTTTTTTGGCAAATAACTCAAAAACCATTACAGATATAAAAAGATCAACCTGCCCTGCAATTTTGAAGAAAATCTGATAACCCGTTTTGAGTTATTGCCCCTTTTCCAAAAATAGTGGTCATTCTTATAATGAGCCTAAGGCTCGAAAAGTGTATTTTATTCTCACCTAACCTTCCTTTTCCCTCCCTTACAATTGTATTGTTGGATGTGATATGGATAGGGATAGTTTTTTGCAGGGATGACTTCAAGTTTTGGGTAACATACCTTTGTTGCAGTAGCCTATTTGTGAGCAAAATAATGTTAAATCATTTTTGTAGGAAAACAAACTGCTAACAATCTGATTACTTTACAAGATCCAGCTATTTCTAATGATATATAAACTCATAAGAAATCTATACACGTACCAAGGGATAGCTTTTTGCAGAACAACATTTTAGACTCTCGATGAAGCTTTCAGCTCAAATCTCGCCGTAGATTCTTAAACGGTATATTTTGTCCTGCATTGTCAGTTTTCATGTATTGCTGGCCAAGTTCAATTTTATTAGGAATCGGGAATCATACGATAAAATTAGTTAGAAAAAAATTAATCCTAAGCAGTATCTATCCCGTATAACTAAGCAGACTTTAGCAGTATTGTTCGGTTCTTTTTTTGTAACATCTGGTTCTTTGTCAGCTTTGTACAACTTTCGATTTTCGGTCTTGAAAATGTTTTTTTTTAAAGTTTTTCACTAAAAATACATCAAATATCAAAGTGGTCATATGCAAAAGTTTAATTTGAAATATGTAGTAGTTGGGTTATGACGGCCCGTTGTACTTCCTCCCAACTAGAGTTGGTCTTTTCTCCTCTTTGACTTTTATAACAAAAGTTCCTTCTCAGGGCCACAGTTGATCATCTACTCTGGACCGCCTTACTGAAGATATGGTCATCAACTGGGGGTTTCCGGGTCGGAGGAAGCCTGGTACTTTCCCGACCGAAGTTAACTGGGGTGTCCGGGCTGTTCCTAAGTCGCCGAACGATCGGTCGACCAGCTGAAGACGATGTGTCTTTCCATGTATCCCCGTCTGGTGATGGGAGTATCCATATCATATTCCAAGTCAGGTTACATCGGGACGTCAACATTGGTCCAAGTGCAAACTGTGAACATTGGTGAGGTCCATATATCCAACAGCCAATTTGTCACTGGAAATCCATATATCCAATATCCACTGATCCAACCGCGTGTGCAATTAAGGAGTGATTACGTGTGAATGAAATATTTGAAATATTTTTGGTATTCTTATATAAACTTAATATATTTATATGAAAAACAAATATTAAAATAACGCATACCTTTGATTACAAAAAATCTTTGAAAGGAAATACGAAAACAGTAATCGAATCTTTTACTAAATTGGGGTAATAACAAAATTACCGAACTGAGTGGTCAAGAGCCGAAGTCCATGAGATAAAGAGATAAATTAGGTGGAAACCATCGACAAAATTGTCGACTGCAATAGTCCTGACTTGGTACAGGCGTTTCAAAGAAATGGTGGTTTCAACCGGTTAAATCAATATTTACAGGTAGAAATAAGTTTTAAATGTTGAAAATTATTCTCATACCAGAAATATGAAAATGGTCGATGTACCTTTTGAGGGAGGCTGGGGGTCTGGAAAAATTACGTCATTCATGCACTTCGGAAAATTATTAGCAATTATGGATGATCCCTAAGAAACCCATATCAAATCGACGCCGTGGTTTAAAATGAAATCTATTACGATTTATATAAACGTTCACCAAAGATGAAATTTCTATTTAGTTTGGTCAAGGGATTTTTTTTTTCATTTTCCCTTCCCCTAAGTTTGTCCGGTCTAAAGTTACCTCCCTTTGCATAAGCGAGTAAAACGCGTGATAGAATTCGGGAATTCTAATTTGCAAATGGACTATTCAGCATAATTATCTGTCAAGCGCGACGGTAAATGTTAATTGTTCGTATCAACAAGTAATAAAACATAAATTATGCATAAAAACAACAAAATTTATTGGGAAATTCTTGACAAAACAACAAAATTTATCAAAACAACTGCTGATTTCCTCATTTTTTAGTTGCATCAATTTTTTAATAACATTAATTTGATTTTAATTTGATTGGCAACTGGAGATTTATAGGTTTCATAACAAGCAATAGTTGTATATCAATAGACATCTACTCGAGTTTTTTTAATTTAAAATATTATAAACGAACATTTTGGGATTTTATTATATTTTAAAGTACATATCGAGAGTATACAATACTTCCCTGTAATTAAACTTATTTTCCAAAGGTTAATTGGTATCGCAAAAATATTTACTGCTTGATTGGTTTTTTAATTTGGTTTTTCTTGAGACGTCGATGATTTGATCGGTTAGCAACGCCATTTCTACGAACGGTACATCGCGGCCAATTAAGTATACAATGCTGAGGTAGGACAATTACAAAAAATAACACACCACGTGTTTGAATTACATATGAGGTCATGTACTTATATCACTTTTTCATATCTTACTCAAGCATCAAACTCTCGTTGTTAACCATAAATATATATTTTTCGGACTTTCATAATTTTGAAAATTCGATTTTATTGGTTATGATTGCTATTGACCCAAAGGCAGACAAAGTGCCTCTGACATGGTTAGTGTAATTTTTCCTCTGACTGCAAGATAACATAAGTCTAATGTAAAGGAAAGACCAAGGTACATTTGACTGAATATCATACTTAAGAATGTAAACATGAAAATTGGCAGATTTTTAAAGTTCTATAAATTTCAGCTCTTCACAATTCTTTTCGGTACTTTTGTATTACCCAATGTACAATCGGTAATGACTGACTTTTTTAAAGATCTATCAAGAACTGACCAAGTTGACCCAAATGTGAGTATTAACAGAAGCATGATACCCGGGGCATGATAAACCATAAAAGTCTGTACTTCATGAAAAGAACGTCTCACCATTCCTGCATGAACTTCATTAAAAATCTCTGTAAAAATCGGTTAGTTTTGTGTTACCATT